>JAYESD010000511.1:0-25490 GCA_036927565.1 Tuctoria greenei | reverse complement strand
AGTTCGACAAGCAAATTTGGATACATGGACATCAACCCACGAGCAAACAAAATAGAATATATCCCACAAGAAGGAATAAATAGGGGATCTAATTTTCTTTCCTGGTTTCGAGATCATGTAACGTTTTCTCGTTAACTTATCAATATTAACAACGTTTTCTTGTAACTTAAGAATGCTTACATTTTCTAATAATTATATATCTTGGACAATGCAAAAAAGATGCCAATGTCCATTAAGATTTCTGACAACTATCCTATGGAGTGGTTGACGTCAGAATCTATGGCCGATATGACGTCAATGGCTTTTGGTTCCGTACAACTCAATTTGAATCTCTTCATCCTCTCGTGACAACATGTAATATTGATGTTGTGATGATGGCAATCGATTCACAAGAACGTGAAACTCATTACTATGGGATTATTAAAAAAATCCTTGAACTCACTTTTGTCATAGACAACAAAATTTGAGCAGTATTCTTTGACTGTGAATGGTTTGATTCCATTCGTGGAATTTGAGTAAATGAATTTTGCATGGTCGAAGTAAAACACAAGGAGCGCTTGAAAGGATTCGATTCATTTGTTCTTGGACACCAAGTAGAGCAAGTGTACTATTTACCTCATCCATGCAATAAATTCAAAGCTTGATGGGTGGTACATAAAGTGAATCCTCGTGAGCGGTTATTGTTGACGGTTGTTTTATGCCAATTTCACCCATCAATATAACTCAATTATGTGAAAGAAATATCATTTATTGCACACATCACCTTTCTATTAAACCTATTTTCACTTGTCTTTGTAGAAAGTAGTCCATGCAAGGATTCTATGCAGAATTGAAGTGAAACAAGGGGATGGATCCTATAAAATATCATTCCAGCCAATCGAGCTACGACATGTGGCACCACATGGATCAAATGGCCCACAAACAGAAGTATCCAAGGCCATGCAACGGTGTAGCACCAATAACAGTCAATGGGACCCACCTGGCAGAGACCTGGAGGAAGCACACCACAAAAAGAGCCAAGACAAGGTCGGCCGACTAGGTCCTGGCGCCAAATGCGGTCAACTTCCACGTGTTGGCTCCTCCCAGCTTGAAGAGGTCATGGGTGACTGATTCGCGTGCTTTTGCTGGCAGAAACCGACCCTTCTCCAAGCTATAAATAGGACCCCTCAGCCCTCACTCCACTTGAGTATTCATCCATTGTATCCACTACTCTCCATAGGTTTAGAGGAGTATAGGCTATAGAGAGGAGAGTCTATAGTCCATAGTCCAAGTAGGAGAGGAGTAGAAGGAGTCTCTTCCCAATTATAATCGGGAAAGGTATGACTCTCATACTTCTATTTGTATTTGTGACTTTATTCTTAATAAAGATGTTATATTTAGTCTTCTATTGTTCATATACTTGGATGAAGCGTTTCTTGTTTGGTTGTGGATTCCTTGTATGTGGTAGGAGTAGTATTTATGATTATGCTATACCAATGTCATTATATCATACTAAACACTACAAACCCCCACTATAGTCTAATTAACTATGACATGGTTATGTTAACTTGAATCACTTATGAATTAACATTGGTTCATTGATGATTTAGTTCATTGCCTTAGGATGTCTTGTGCCTAGACTTCTGAGGTAATTACTTAGTATGCAAGCATGGTGCTAGAATATAGAATAGCGTTGAATGTCTCGTAGACCCACCAATTTAAGAGGTAGGCAGTAGGTGGTCACAACCCTATCCGTCCTTTGTAATCCTCCACGTTCAGCTATGCCACAAGCTCATGGCGGGAGTCATCCTAGTATTGCTAGGGGTAAACCTGTGCCCAATGTGTTAGACCACTTAGCATGAGAATTCATAATTGACATGATCATTAGTAACTAACCTAGGCTATGTATATGTACATTAGAAGCATCGTAGGAGTCTCTACCTAACCCTTCGCCTAGTCCCTCTTTACCTTATTTATCCCCTTAGGATAGAATGCTCTTGTGTGTGTCACACTACTCCAATTATTGTTTATCCATCCTTGCTAGAACCTTGCCTAGATCACCCTAGCTTCTCCACTTGATGATTGCTTTACTTCCATCTAGCCTTCCTTTGGGGGAATATAAATGACACCCTTTGGTAATACTCTTAGAGGGGAAATGCTACATTGATAGTTTCCGTGCGCTTGCGGATTTATATGTATAATCTAAAATCTACTAACAAGCAATTCTAGCACCACTGTTAGAGATGAATTGTTAGTAGTGCGTAGGAACCGTCAATAAGCATTCCTGGCGCCGTTGCTGGGGAGGGCAGCCAAAGTATTGCATGATTGAGTGAATAGGATAGGACCCTGGTAGGTTTTAGTAGGATGACCCTTCATTGTTTTCCCATTCTATGTGAAAACAGGGTAGTGTATGTCTGGTTTCCGCTTGCCGAAAAACTTTATTGAAGATCCTGAATCCCTTCTGAAAGATCGACCTCATGTTGTTACTCCTTAGAAGTTTTGAGCGTCAAAGCAAGCTAGCGCAACTGCACCAACAACCGAAATGCTAGTGGCCCAGAAGACCCTTTGTGAGTTTTTGGCTCCCTCTGCTAACAATGTTCCTGTGTGAGACCTATGTGTGCTAAATACAATGGCTTTGACAATAAAAGTTTTGAATGCTGCCATAACATCTTTTTAGCAAGGTCCAACTGTAGCTCCGAGCTTCTGCAAGGTCCGACAATATGTCCGACTTTCTTTGTCAAGGTTCGATATGTTTTGGGTAGCTCTGGTGAGTTTTGCTTTAGCTCCGACATGTCTTTGATAGCCCCGGCATGTCTTTGATAGCTCTGGCATGTCTTTGTTAAGATCTGATATGCTTTGCTAGGTCCGACTTATGTTGGTTAGCTCCGACATATTTTTCTAGCTCCGACGCTAGGTTGTACTAGATTTGGTAAGCTCCGGTGCTAGGTTCTACTAGCTTTGGTAAGCTCTGGCGCTAGGTTGTGCTAGTTTTGGTAAGCTCCAGCTCAAGCTCCGGTTAGCTTTGGCTAGGTTCGGAGCTTGATTGCAATGTTCCTGCTTTTATCTTGAAATGTGTCGAACTTGCATTATATTCTTAGAAAGATTGCTTAGTATTCATTTGCTAAGTTTTTGGTGCGTTTTGGTTGATATGGCTGATATCGTTTTGATATGCTTTGCAACATGCTTATGTGAGTTGCTCACGTAAGGTGTTGTGTTCGGAACTGACTTGAGTCAAGTCGCGTACTTGGGCTCGTACAGATCGGTTGTTTATTCATGTGCAGGTGTTGCTTGAGTTCAAGACATGGCTGGTGACGGGATCCATTGAACTAGTATTAGGGAGAAGATGAGGTTCAACAACCAAGTTTGGGAGGAATTGTGGTTGAGTTGATCAGGAGGTTGCGCAGCATGTTTGAATCAAGAACAATGCATATGAAGTTATCATGGACGTCATTGGAAGATGTTTGCACGTGTGCAAGGAGTGCATGGACGTGGCTACATGTTTCCGAGGCATGATGAAGAGATGTAGACGTAAAGAATTGGTCGGAAAGGTCCAACCGACTAGGTTATGGACTCAGGCTGCGGCTGAGTCGGGTTTGACTCAAATATGGAAAGATTTGAGTTGGTTATGATAGGATTTCGTGTGGCTTACGAATTTGAGTTGTTTTAGAAATTTGGGATACATTCGTAAGGTGTTTGGAAGTCTTAATATTGCTTCTATCTGCATATAGAATAGTCCTAAGAAGTTATGGAAAGTTCTGATTCATGATCCGAGTAGGATTGGAGTCCTAGTTGAGATTGGGTTGGCCTAAGGGCAGGTTATATAAGCCAGTGAGCCCAAAGCTCATTGTACACGACTTTGGGGCTGTTCCTCTTGTTTTCTATTGAATAAAATTCGTAGTTTGAAGAAACTTTTGTGCCTTGTTCGTCTAACTTGTTCACACAAGTTTTACTCGTTGAGTTTTTGAACAGCACTACCTTTTATCGGTGGTTTTATCATGACTAGAGTTTTACAGATCCAATTGATGTGATTCTTTTTGGGTTGTCTTCACAACTTGATTATCTATCATCTGTGAAAATTTCATGGTCATAGGATTTGTGGCTTCTCATCTACATGAGTTTCTTTGCAGCGTTCCAAAACTGTTTTTTTTCTCGGGTAGGACATATTGACCTTTGTTCAACCTTTTGATCATAACTTGAGTTTGTCTCGACGTATTTGAGTGATTCTTCTTGTATTTTGTTCATTATTTGATTCTCTCTGATATATATCACATTTTTCCAGATGAAACACGTTAAGATAAGTCTCACACACGATTTTTTTAACATATCATTTTTCTGCCGAAGGGGTTGGGATTTAATTGTTTTCGCTGCGTAAGATTTTTTTAAATCAATCATTCACCCCCCTCTGGTAGCTTTTCACATGCTCTTCGATCCTACAATTGGTATCAGAGCCACAGTGCTCCAATCATTGTGATTTGCACGTGTTTTTGACTAATAATCATGGAGAAATACTCCGTCAAACCTTGTGTGTTTGCTGGTATTGATTTTTAGGTTTGGAAGGCATGCATGGAGGCTTTCATCCAGGCACAAGGCTTTGCAATATGGGAGAAGGTGTACAAGCCTTACGAAGTGCCGTCAAATGATCAAGTTACAGCTACAAATCTGAGAGATGTCAACAACAACTACAAGGCTCGAAACATGATCATACAAGGATTAACTCAAAGCGACTTCAACCGTGTTGCACACCTCCGATCTGCATACGATGTGTGGAAAGCACTTTGTGACTACCACGAAGGATCCAACATGATCAAGGATGTAAAGCAAGCCATGTTCAAGAAAGAATACATGCGCTTTGAGATGTAACCTGGTGAGTCAATTGGTGATCTCTTTGCTCGCTTTAATAAAATTCTCAGCAACTTGCATAGCGTCAACGTTAATTTTTCAGATGCTGAAAATGCTAGGCAATTGTTAAGTGCATTAGACATGTCAATTTGAGAGATGAAAGTTATATCCATTCGTGAATCTACTGTCATGAGTACACTTACTTTAGATGTGCTATATTCCAAGTTAAAAACTCATGAAATTGACATAATATCACGTGAAAACCCCAACAAGTCTATTGCTTTTGTTTCACAACGTGACATGCCTAGCTCCGGTCAATCATCATCGTGTGGTACACTTGCTTTGTTGTCCTATCTAGCTCTTGAACAGATTGAGGAATTTCCAGAGTATGAGCTAACATTTCTCTTTACTAGGTTCTCAAAAGCATTGCAAAATGTGAGAACAAGAAGGAGAGGAAGCTCTGGACCTCAACGATGCTTCGAATGTGGTAAGACAGGACACTTTCGTACAAATTGTCCTAACCTTTTGGGTTATACTTCCCGAGAAGAAAAACAATCAAGGACGAAGCACTCCTCAACAAATGATAAGAAGAAGAAGAAGGGCTTTACAGGTCGCCAACTGGTGAACAATTTTATCTCTGCACTCCAGGAACTTGGCTCAAGCAACATGGACATTTGAAGTGACGAAGATGAAGATGATTTGGCCAACTTATGCTTCATGGCGGGCAAAACAATATCAAGATCAAGTCAGGAGGATGCAGAACACAACAGTGACGACGATGAGGTATGTTCTACCTATAATGAAATGTGTGATGCAATTTCTCGTGCAAACTATTATGTTAAGAAAAAGGACAAAAAGCTTAGGGATAATGCTGCTAAAATTGAATCACTAGAATCTGAAATCAACCGTTTGAAAACCTTGATTCCTAGTGATGATTTTTGTCCCTCATGTGATTTAATCTATGAACAATTGTCCACACTAAGAACTGCACACTCCTCCACTCTAGATAGATTTGAACTTGAAATTGAAAAGAACAAAAAGCTTGCTGCACTTGACATTGGAAACTTAAAAGATGCTTCTTTTTCTACAAATGATTTGCATTGTTCTAGTTGTGATGATCTTGAAAAGAAACTAAAAGATGCTATGAATGAAATTTCAATATTGAATAATGCGTTACGTTCACATGAAGTTAAATATTGTTCCAATTGCAAATTAAAAAGAAAAACTTCATGTGAAAATTGCCTCGATTTGTCCGATAAACTTGATAACGTGCATAGGACATTAGATTGGTTTTGTAATGGGAATAAGAACCTAAACTTGCTGCTGAATTCTTCCAAGTCTTGCAAAGATAAAACTTGTTTAAGTTTTGATTCTCATGCTCATGCTAAGGCACATCCACCTGAAATTGTAAAGTCATTAGGAAGTTGTTTGATTCAAACAGTTCCTAAACAAAAAGAAGTGGTTTTCAAATCTGCAGGGGTGTTGTCTCATTCAGTTTCAAATAAAAATATTGCTTGCTCACCTAGACATGAACACAAAGTTAAATTTCATTGTACCTTCTGTGGTAGAGATGGTCATGTCATAGATTTTTGTTATAGACAAGCTAAACAACAGAAAAGGGAAAGAATGATTGCTAGATCTCATAACTTTCATGCAAAATTTGCTGCACATATTAAACTGAATGCCAGAAACATGCAACCTACTGTTATGAGTCAAAAACATTCAAAGTTTACCTCCGAACCTTCTGTTTTTGCCTCTAGAGCTACTGATTTTTGAGATATACAAGTAACACCCTATAGGTCAGTAGTTAAGAATAAAAAACCTCAAACTTTGACTCATAAACCTGCTTTTTTATCTCAGCTTTCGCGTGTTTTTCCTGCTGCACGTCGTGTGACTCAGTACTGGATACCTAAATGCCTTTTGACTAACCCCAATATTGAGTCATCGACGTATTGTGCTTTTATGTAGGTTACATGCTTGAGGAAGGAGAACATTTGGATTGTGGATTCATGTTGCTCATGCCACATGACCGGTAACAAAGAATGGTTCACCTCCCTCTCTTTTGTGTCACGTGTAGAGAATGCTACTTTTGCCGATAATTCTTCAACTCCTATAATTGCTAAGGGTTCGGTTAGAGTAAATGATCATTACACTTTGAAGGATGTGGCACTTGTCAAAAATTTGAAATACAACTTGCTTTCTGTTTCACAATTGCTAGATGAAAATCTGGAAATTATTTTCAATAAAAACTGCTGCAAAGTTGTAGGTTCAAATAGTGAGCTTATTTTTAACATGTCTCGGTTTCGAAGAGTTTTTAAAGCTGATTTTGATAACTGCTGCTAAAATGAAATTCTTGCTTAACCAACTTGTTGAGAAGGAAGAGCTAATTGATCGTCAAGAAGACATGATTATCTCCCAAAAGGAGAAGCATGTCAAACTTGACAATCTTCTAGCTCTTGAAAAGGAGAGAAACCACTCACTAGAGCTTGAGCTAGCTTCAAGCAAGAAAACTTGCTTGGAGTTAACCAACTCAAACGTTGCAATCAAGGATCAACTTGATGACCTAATCAAGGTCAACAAGATCCTTGAAGTGCAGGTTGAGTCACTCAAGCTTAGTGAACCTTCCTCCTCTTCAAGCCTACCTTCTCAACCCACTTCAACTAATATTGCTCATATTTGCAAATGTGATAAAATTAACACCAGGTTGAAGGAAAATTCTACCTCCACAAAGGACAAAAATCCTACACAATGTGTAATATTTGACAAGGAGAGGATCAACTATGCACGTAGTGCATATTTGGTCCAAAGACCTCCAAATGTCAAGTATGGCATTGGTTACTCTTATGATGGAAAGCAAAGAGCTGGAAATCATAAGAATAACAAGGGAAGGATTACCTTTGTGAAGGGAGGACCCTCACAACCTGGTAACTCGAAAACTAAAAACCTGAACTCTCATGAAAACCGGACTAGTCCGGTTGTGGTCCGGACAAGTCCGGTCATCCGGACAAGTCCGGTCACACAGACTAGTCTGACCCATAATCAACAGCAACTCTTGTTTAAAACCTTTGATGCTTCTTATGTATTAATGAAAAATAATGGTAAAGTGTATGCTTATTATGCTGGGCCACACCATGGGAACACAAAATCCCATGTGTGGGTGCCCAAATGTATTGTTACTAACCTCCAAGGACCCAAGCAAGCTTGGGTACCTAAAACCAAGGCGTAATTTGTTTTTGCAGGCCTACTCCTCCGGTGGATCCAAATGGGTGCTAGACAGTGGATGCACCAACCACATGACCGGAGAAAGGAGGATGTTTGTGGAGTATGAAGTGAACAAGGACCCAAACGAAGGCATATACTTTGGGGATAACAGTCAAGGAAGGGTCCTCGGTACCGATAAAATAGCAATATCCTCTGAACATACTCTTTCGCATGTTTTACACGTTGAATCTTTAGATTATAACCTGCTGTCCATATCTCAATTATGTGACAAAGGTTATAATTGCTTGTTTACTAACGAGGGTGTGACCGTCTCAAGGAGAAGTGATGGTTCCGTTGCATTCAAGGGTATGTTAAAGGGAAAGCTTTACCTTATTGACTTCAACAAGGATAAAGCCGAACTCGACACATGCTTGATTGCAAAAACCAACATGGGTTGGCTGTGGCATAGACAGCTGGCACATGTTGGTATGAGGAACCTTCAAAAACTCCTCAAGGGCGATCACATCCGAGGTTTGAAAGATGTTGTGTTTGAGAAAGACAGGCCTTGTAGTGCGTGCCAAGCAGGGAAGCAAGTTGGAGCACAACATCCCGCAAAGAACATCATGACCACGACAAGACCGCTCGAACTACTTCATATGGACTTGTTTGGTCCAATTGCTTACATAAGCATCGGCGGTAATAAATACGGTTTAGTTATTATTGATGATTTTTCCCGCTTCACTTGGGTGTTCTTTTTGCATGACAAGTCAGAAACACAAGGAACACTCAAGAAATTCTTCAAGCGAGCGCAAAACGAGTTCTCACTATCAATCAAGAGTATTCGGAGCGACAACGGCACGGAGTTCAAGAACATACAAGTGGAGGAGTACCTTGATGAGGAAGGAATCAAGCACGAATTTTCAGCACCATAGTCTCCACAACAAAATGGAGTCGCCGAGAGGAAGAACCGAACGCTCATAGAGATGGCAAGAACAATGCTCGATGAATACAAGACTTCGGATCGATTTTGGGTGGAAGCAATCAACACCGCTTGCCATGCCACAAATCGACTCTACCTTCATCGACTACTAAAGAAGACCCCCTATGAGCTACTCACCGGTAACAAACCGAACATTTCATATTTTCGAGTTTTCGGTTCTCCTTGCTATATTTTGAACAAGAAGCCCAGGACTTCAAAGTTCCCTTCGAAGTCCAATGAAGGTTTCTTGCTTGGTTATGATTCGAACACTTACGCCTATCATGTTTTCAACAAGGCCTCCGGACTTGTTGAAGTGGCACGTGACGTAGTGTTCGATGAAACTAATGGCTCCCAAAAGGAGCAAGTTGATCAATGTGAATTAGGTAAAGAGGAAGCCCCCTATCAAGCATTCAAGAGGATGGCTCTAGGCGAAGTACGACCACAAGAGTCATCGTCACGAATACAAGAGGAAAGTGAACCACAAGAGGAGATCAACAATCAAGGGGGAGCCTCGATACAAGATCAATCACAGGAATATGAACATGATCAACAAATCAACGAGGACAACAACTCAGGGGGAGAAGAAGATGGTCACCAACATACGACCCCCCAAGTGCCACACCCAAGAGTACACCAATGCATTCAAAGGGATCATCCAATCGACAACATCATCGGCGACATCCATAAGGGAGTAACCACTAGATCTCGTATAGAAAATTTTTGTGAACATTACTCGTTTGTCTCCTTTTTGGAATCCCGCAGGACTGAGGATGCATTGAAGGATCCGGACTGGGTGGTGGCAATGCAAGAAGAGTTGAACAATTTCAAGAGAAATGAAGTTTGGGAACTTGTGGAAAGACCCAATGCAAATATTGTGGGCACCAAGTGGGTCTTCCGCAACAAGCAAGACGAACACGGAGTGGTGACAAGAAACAAGGCACGACTTGTGGCCAAAGGTTACTCACAAGTCGATGGTTTGGATTTCGATGAAACCTTTGCTCCAGTAGCTAGGCTTGAATCAATTAGAATATTACTTGCATATGCTACTCACCATGATTTCAAGCTGTATCAAATGGACGTGAAAAGCGCCTTCCTCAACGGACCGATCAAGGAGGAGGTGTACGTGGAGCAACCACCTGGGTTTGAAGACGAAGAGTTCCCCGACCACGTGTATAAACTGCGTTAAGGCTCTCTATGGCCTCAAACAAGCTCCTAGAGCTTGGTATGAGTGTATTAGAGATTTTTTAATTGATAATGGTTTTCAAATTGGCAAAGTAGACTATACATTATTCACGAAAAATCTGGATAATGATCTTTTTATTTGCCAAATCTATGTTGATGACATAATTTTTGGATCAACTAACCAATCTTTCTGTGAAGAGTTTAGTAAAATTATGACAGACAGATTTGAAATGTCAATGATGGGAGAATTGAAGTACTTCTTGGGATTCCAAGTGCGGCAACAAAAGGAGGGAACATTCATAAGCCAAACCAAGTACACGCAGGACATACTCAAGATGTTTGGCATGGACAAGGCAAAAGCCCATAAAGACTCCCATGGCTACGAATGGCCACTTGGATCTCAATGAAGATGGACCGAGCGTCGACCAAAAGGTATATCGCTCCATGATTGGATCCTTACTATACTTATGTGCATCTAGGCCAGATATTATGTTGAGTGTATGTTTGTGTGCAAGATTTCAAGCCAACCCTAAGGAATGTCATTTGACAGCCGTAAAGAGAATCCTAAGATATTTAGTTCATACACCCAACCTTGGTCTTTGGTACTCAAAAGGCTCAAAATTCAATCTCATTGGGTATTCCGATGCAGATTATGCTGGGTGCAAAGTTGATAGAAAAAGCACCTCTGGCACATGCCAATTCCTAAGAAGATCCTTAGTTTCTTGGTCATCCAAGAAACAGAATTCCATTGCATTATCCACAGCCGAAGCGGAGTATGTTGCAGCCGGGAGTTGTTGTGCACAACTCCTTTGGATGCGACAAACTCTAAGGGATTACGGTTACAATATGAACCGTATTCCTCTCCTTTGTGACAATGAGAGTGCCATTAAAATAGCCCACATCCAGTTGAGCACTCTAGGACTAAACACATTGACATAAGACACCATTTCTTGAGAGACCATTCCATGAAAGGAGACATAACCATCTCACATGTCAACACACAAAAACAATTGGCCGGCATATTCACCAAGCCACTTGATGAAAAGTGTTTTTGCGAACTCCGAAATGAGCTAAATATTCTTGATTCTCGGAGTGTGGCTTGAAAAGTTGCATACCTGTATGCTTACTTCAAAATGTTGATTGATTTGTGAAAATTTCCCCTCCCCATTTTTCTCTCGAAAAACTATGTCAGTGATTAGATCTTGATGAACTTTTGAGCATAGTATGATTGCTGTTTGCTTACTGGTCAAATTCATCAAGATTATTTGAATTGTTTTGCCTCTCTACTCTCATTTATTGGACCTTCAAATATATATGAATGGGCTATGCAATTCTTTCCTGGTGACCACGGACAAGTCTGTGGTTACCCGGACTAGTCCGCCATTGCAGACTAGTCCGCAGAGTGCCGGTTAGGCTGGACTAGTCCGATAGACCACGAACTAGTCCGATATAGGTCTCTGGATGACTTCGGACTAGTCCGGTCATGTCCGGACTTGTCCGATTTTTCGTGTCCATAACCCTAGCCGCCACCAAACCCTAATCCCTTCACCCCACACTCGCCCCCAAGCTTTCTCTCTCTTGCGCTCGAGCTCCCAAGGCGAATCCTTGATTCCTCCGTTGAAAAGCCTCAATCTTGGGCGGAGATCAAGCTTGAAGACTCGGGGATTGAAGTTAGCGGACAAGTCCGGCCTCCAACCCCCAAAATCTCAAGCTTCCTTTGATTTCTTGGTAAATTTTCCTCAAAACCCTAAGAAATCACAAATTTCTCTATTGCTTATCGTTTGGCCTAGCATTCTTCACTAGTTACATGTCTAGTTGATGTACTATGTGTATGCTAGACTAGTTTTACCTTAGGGATCAATTTTTGTCCAGTCTGTTAGGTTTTTGCAGATGAACACCGGACTAGTCCGGTCCAGGTACGGACAAGTCCGGTCCCCCGGACTAGTCCGTGCCTGTGCACCGGACAAGTCTGTTGTTTCTGAACCAAAACCTAATTCTTTAATTCCCTAATGTCTTCCATTGCCATCTTACCTCACCAATACCTTGTATAACTTGTCCTTTCTCTTGATCACTCATTCTCATATCATGTCGAGCTCCGACAACGAAATCTCCAATTTCGAGGCCGAGTTGGACCACGAGGTGGCACCTCGGTCCTCGGCGGGTCTTGGCAAGAAACGCCAAGAAAGACCTTCCGAGCCTGCTATTTCCCCTCCCCAGGCTCGGAGGAAGGTCTGTGCCAAGAAGCCTGCCTCGAAGGCTGCTCCGTCTACAAGCGTCCTTCGACAAACTAAAGGGAAGGGCAAGGGGGTTGCCACAGGGCCTGTTGGGCCCCTGAAGCTGCATACTCCCAGAGAAGGGGTCCGGGACCCCAATGAGGAAAGATTCACTGGCAAGGGAAGCGATGTGGCTGCGAAGTTGAGAAGTGTTGATTGCTATGCAAGGTCCAAGCAAGCAGCTGATGGCAGATTTTGGTCAAATTTCCATGCTGATTTCTACAAGCTGGTCTACTTGCCGATGAAGACCCCAGTGGTGCGCAGTCAATGGATTGACTGGGCCCACCTTGAGAAGAAGAAATGTGCAGCTTTTGATGAAGTGATAGCAGCTGCAGAGAGACATGGTCTGAAGGATCTCTTTGCCTTCAGACACAACTGGAATGATGAAGTGATAGCACAATTTTATGCAACGTGCCACTTCTCAAGCGAAGAAGAAGAAAGTGTGACTTGGATGACTCATGGATCCAAGTATTCTATTACTCAGGAAGAGTTTGCCAGCCTGCTCCACTTAGACTCTGCTGGAAATGACCACTTAATCATCCACAACATAGGGGTCATTGAGAGGGACGGAATGAAGTTCATGTATGAGCCCAACTCTAAGTATGTTCCTCCCTCCACAAAGAATATGAAGCCTTTCTTTGTGGTCCTCAAAAGAGTCCTCAGGAAGACAATTGCCCCCAAGGATGGGGATGCAGGGAGTGTGCAAGGCTACCTCCGGACCCTGATGAAGGTCATAAGCAAGCAAAGGCAATTCGATGTTGCAGACTATATTTGGAATGATATGGTCAATATCTCAAGTACCCCCAACCGATCCTGTGGCTATGCCCCTTACTTGATGTTTATGATTGAGAAGGTCACAGGGATCGAGTTTGTGAAGGATGTGGAGCACACTCCACTGAGGCCTCAGAAGCCTCAGCCAGTGAGTGTTCAGGCTGCTCCATCGCCGGCCTCAAGCCCCGAGGCACTGGCAAGGCAAGAAGAAGCTGCTAGGGCTCCTCCTCCCTCCAGGGAAGCCCCTCAGAAAGGATCCGCCAGTGGGATCCTCAAGTACTTGGCTGCAATTTTCTCCTCATGCAAGAAAACTGAAGTGAAGCTTCACAAGCTAAATCAGAAGAGGAAGGAGAACATGAGGTATATAAAAGCCAATGTGAAGCAGCTGAGTGAGAAGCTGGAGATCAACCCAATTGGATCTCCAGTAATTTCTGAAGATTCTGATCCGGACATCACCGAGCTCAGCCCCTTGACTCCCTCCGAGCTTGCCTATTTTGGCATTGGGGGCTCGAGCAGCTCCGCTCCTCCTCCTCCCTCTCAACCTCGTCAAGCGGAAAGCGATGAAGACGATGAAGACGACGAGAGAACTGACAGCGAAGAGTGAAGCCCTAGGACCTTCCTCTCTCTCTTTTTGGTGTCTTGATGCCAAAGGGGGAGAGATTGAGGGGGAGTCTCTAGTCTTAGCTTTAGCTGAATAGGATGCGAGGAGAGAACTCTCTATGTATTTTTAATTGTGATGGTATTTGTTTAACACTATTTTCATATCATGGTTGGTACTGTGTTAAATTGCTCAATTAATTTGCAAGTGTGTGATGAAATCTGAATTTTTTGCTCCTGAAATGCCATATTCACTTGATATTAGTTGATCAATGCAAATTCTGTCATTCTTAATGCATTCATGCTCTTAGTATGCATCCCACCATAAAGAATGCACATATGAATAATTATCTTGTTGCTTGATGTATTTTTGAGTCATATGTGCATACTTTATGAAAATCTCATTTTATACCTCATTTTGTGAAATCTCAATTGGTTGTCATCAATCACCAAAAAGGGGGAGATTGAAAGTGCATCTAGGACTCCCTTGTGGGTTTTGGATGATTTATGACAAGCAATTGGGATCCTAATCCTTTTGTTGAGATGAATGCAGGAAAATGATGAAAAATGAGCAAAGTGCCAAAAAGATGGAAATTGAGAAGGAAAATGAATTTGAGCTCAAGGAGAAGAAATTAGTAGTTTAGTATGTATGGAGTGTGTTAAGGAAACACACCCAAGAGCTCAATCTCATTTGATCACACACACACAATGCACAAAGCTATACAGGACCGGACTAGTTCGATATCAGCCGGACTAGTCCGATATCACATTCTGCACTAGATCGGACAAGTCCGGTCTCCACCGGACTAGTCTGATATCTTTCTGTTCCACTTCGGACTAGTCCTCCCCAGTGCGGACTAGTCCTTAACACAATGCACAAGTCACACAAAATCGGACAAGTCCGTTGTGACCCGGACTAGTCCGATATTCATTCTGATCCACTTCGGACAAGTCCGGTGTCTACACAGACTAGTCCGATATACACACTGATCTAAATCGGACAAGTCCTCCAAGTGCGGACTTTTCATCCCAAACACTTAGGGTTTCATTTGTCCGGACAAGTCCGATGGCAATCGGACTAGTCCGAAGCTTTCCAGTAGCGAAATCGGACAAGTCCGTTTTCAACCGGACTAGTCCGATATTCTTGGACACTTAGGGTTTGCTTCGCACAGCACACCGGACTAGTCCGGTCACCACCACGGACTAGTCCGATCTTTCTGAACCCTAACGGTAACTTTTAGAAACCCCATATAAATAGAGGTGCACGGCCCACTTTCACCCTCTCTCGAACCCTAGCGCCGTCACACCTCCCAAGAGACTCAAAAACCATCTCTCTCCACGAAATTAAGTGCAAAGTCAATCAATCCATTGAAGATCACTTCTAGATCATTGGAGAGGCACTTGGCACACGATTGAGCTCTTGGTTTGAATCTCTAACACACTCTTGTATTTCAATTTGTATATTTCGAAGTGTGTTATTGGTGGTCTTGAAACTTGTAATCAAGGGAGCTCTCAACTTGTGAGATCGCCCCTTCAACTTGGTGATTTACCCCTGTGTGATTAGTGGAAGAGGATTGGCCTTCGTGGCGATCCGATGAGGGAAGGGTTGGTGAAGACCCGGTCCTTTTGTGGGCTCCTCAACGTGGACGTAGGTTGCCTTCGTGGTAACCGAACCACGGGATAAATCTTGTGTCTTGTTCGTTTGTGTTCATCATTCTAGTTGATCAACATTATCTAGGGTTTGATTCATTTTGTTGAATTCAAGTTAAATAGTTGAACAAGAATCATACTTGCAATAGAACTTGACATACAACTATTGAACTGTTATTAAAGTTTATATTTCCGCTGCAAATGTCAACGAAACAATCAAATTGACCTAACTTGATCAACGTAGCCCGTGAAATCCGGACTAGTCTGCACTTTACCGGACTAGTCCGATATATCTAGTTTTGACCTTGTTGTTGAAGTGCTACAGGAACCGAGAAAATTCAAGAAGGCCTATTCACCCCCCCTCTAGGCCTACATTCAGGTAGCTTCACCTTCTCCTTCGACGGGACCTTCAAGCACCGGGTCCAGAGGAAATTGGGAGTTCCGGCTGGTGTAGCACGTCAGCACGTACTCTGCGACGTTCGTCGCCAGGGATTGCCCCTCAACCTCCAGTTGGTCCGCGATGACATCGCCCACCTTGGAGAGCTTGCTACCTGCTGCGCTCAACACCTGCAGCGCTAGGTCCGGCTCCGGCTCCGGATCATCCGGGCGCACGGGGCTGAAACCCATCGGTGTCAGTGCATCATTGGCCTTGCTCAAGAACTCCCAAATTTGTAGGGAGTCCTCAGCCCTCAAGCCCTTCATCTCTTCCAGGGATCTTCTGGCCGCCACCAGTTCAGAATTCTCACGGGCAAGGCGCTCAACTTCTTTGGCATTTTGCTGAATCTTTTCAGCAACCCGCCTTTCGAGTTTTCCGAGCTCCTCCTCCCGGAGGTGGATCTTGTTCCGGCGGTCAACCAGATCCTTCTCTCTACCCCTCACTTTCTTCTCCCTGGCAGTAAGGGCACACTCTTGTTCGTAGAGTTCCTGCCCTCGCACCCAGGTCTTCTCCTCTTCCTCTTGGCAGCGCTCTTCCAATTTCTTGGTGCGCTCCTCGAGACCCTTTTCAGCCAGAGCCACCTTCTCGGTGAGCTCCTCCTCCCTCCTCAGGACGTCATCCCGCAGCTCTAGGAGTTTGTGCTCTTCATACTCGAGCCGTTTCTCCCTCTCTTCAAGTGCCTCTCGGCGCTTGATGAGTGCAGTGTTAATGGCCTCAAGCTGTTCGTGGCGTGCATCGGCCGCATTATTGGCAGCTTTGGCCTGATCGTAGATCTCCTGGAATTGAGCATCGAGGGCACGAGTCATACCCTCCCTGTCATCCAGTAACTTGCCCCAGTACTCCAGGCGGATCTTCTCCCGCTTAATCCATTCCTTGTCATCCGCTAGCCTCGACTGCGCCAGCTTGGTCTCGAAGTAGAGCCGATTACGCCACCGCCTAAGGGTTTGGCGCTCCTCTTCAAGAGCCTTGCTGTCGTGGAAGAAGGCCAGTTGGACTTGACGCAGACTGGAACATGCGTTGTCAATGGACAGCGACAACGGGATGGGTTCCGGACCTGCTGGGGTCTCCTCCGCTGGTTCCAACAGGTCTTCCGATACAAAAATTGGGTCCCACTCTACAAGAGTGGTCCCCTGGGTCTCCATGGCACTAGGGCCGTCCTCCGGGATGGCCTCAGTCGCCATCGAGGAAGGCCCCGCCGCCAAATCTTCGTTCACCCCCTCAGGCTGGGGGCCAGCGACTTCGCTGGGGCACTCCGGCTCGGCCGCAGGTACCTCCAACGTCGTCGCTTCCGGAGCAGGAGCCGCTACTAGCTCTGATCTGGGCACCTCTTCCGATGAGGGCTCAAGCTCCGTCACCTCTTCAACAACCGGCTCAGGAGCCGGAAGATCTTCAACATCGACCGGCCCTGTGGCCGGAGCTCCAACAATGACCGGCTCAGCGGCCGGTGCTTCGGAGGTAGCCGGCCCAACTGCCGAAACTACCTCAGTTTCCGGCGCGCACGCCGGAGCTTCAATCACCTCCGGCTCAACTGCCGGGGCTTCAACAATTTTTGGCTCAGAGGCCGGGATTACTGCTTCCTCCGGCTCAACCGTTGAAGCTTCCATCATCGCAGCACCAGAACCCGGGGCTTCAACCTTCGGGACATGTACCGCTGGCACATCTTCACTCCCGTGGTCCGGCGCTACCACGGGAACTTCTGGGGATGAGTCAAGGTCCATGACCACGACAGCCGGCGCCGGAGCTGTCGCAGCTTCAGCCACCACTTGGGGCGGCACCGAGACAGGAGCAGAAGCTCCCACTCTCACGGCTTCAGCCACTGTGGCCGAGGTTGGAGCCTCACTCCCCTTCTTGGAGACGCTGCAGATGATGAACGAAGAAAATTAAAAAATAGTTGCTACAATAAAAACAACTATCCAAGGTAGAAATCAAAAAATACCTTGGGAGGCTTCTGCACCAGCTTGCGCGGAACCTTTTTCCCGGGCGTTCTGGGCTAGCCATAGCTGGCGCAGAAGCTCTGGAAGGCCCCCCGGAACTCATCGCGGCCACGGGTGTTTCCCGGGTCGAGGCTCCCCTCGATCGGGAAGAACCCCCAGACCTGGAGACCTCCACCGGCCCAGGAGCTGGAGTTGCACGCCCAGAGCTAACACCCCGGGAGGACCCTACTACGGGGACAGCCGCGCTCCGAGAGGACCCCGCCGCGGGAACAGTCGCGTTCCGGGATGACCCCACTACGGGAACATTCGCTGCAGCTGCAGAGGACCTTCCCCTCTAGGGAGAAGGAGCCGACGCAGAAGTAGCGGGCCCGACGGACCTTCCGTCGGCGTACTGCAACTTCCTCTTCCGACTCACTGGTTCATCCGCCAGCTCCTTGCCCTTGCCGACGACTTCTCCCCTCGGCTTAGGAACAGAGCCGGAGCTATCCTTGGGTACTCCAGGGATCGCTACCCCAGAGGTTGGTCTTCTCTCGAAGACACCAAGGTCGTCAAGCATGGGCATCTTCCGCCGGAGCTCCCCGCTGAACTCCACTTCCACGTTCAGAGGAAGAAAAGCTGATGGCGGGGTCAAGTCGTCGCCTTCGACGTCAATGCCGTGCTGGAACTTCTTAAGGTGGAACTCCAAGGTTTTCCCCACCATGTTGGACTTCAACCCGGTCTCAACCCGGTCGTCGTCCATCACGCTGTTGAGGGCCCAAGCAAGTTTCTCCCTCCTCTTCAGCGGCGCCCACCTGTTGACCAAGAAATTGCAAAATACCGCCTGAGGAGTCAATCCTCCTTCCACGCATTGGCGGATCCTGGTCAAAGCAGGGTTGAAAGCTTCTGCCAGCACCGGAGCTTCACTCCAGATCGTCGTGTCGATGCCCGGAAGACCATCTGGCAGCTCCAACCTCTTGGTCTCCTCCACCCTGATGACTATCCAATCTTTCTTCCAGTCATCGCACTTCCCAGAGGGAAATGACCGGAGGTACTTGAATGGGCACTTCTTGCGCTTCACGAAGTAGTAGAAGCCAAGATACTCATTGCTCCGTCCAGTGGTGTGGACGGTGAAGAAGGTCCGGAAGAGTTCAATGCAGGGGGGGATGCCCACCCACATCTCACAGAAGTGGACGAAGATAGACACGAGGAGAATGGAGTGAGGGCCAAGGTGATACAACTGCAGACCATAGAAGTCTAGCAGCATCAAGAAAAAGGAAGAAAAAGGTGGGATCAACCCCACCATGGCGTACGAGGATAAGTACACCATTTCGCCGGAGTGCTCCTTCTCGAACGGGAGCTCTCCACCGGCGCGGACCGAGCGGTTGAAGAAGTCCGAGGACCATCCCATGAGGGCCCGGACCTTCTTCAGGTCGCCATCGGTCTTCAAGCGACTCTCGCGGAGACCCAACTCCATCGCGGCACAGCTAGGCAAGAGAAGAAAAGTGAAGCACAAGTTGGGAGTTTGATCGCAAGAACAGATGAGAGGCGTAAAGAACTCCCAACAGTGCACACTTTCCTTCTTAAGTAAGCCCTCGCAATGCTTGGATGGAAACCGCAAGGAAGTCAAAGGTACCACCCAAAAATTCCACCCAGCCGATGACAAGCGGGCCCGGGACCACCCCGACAATCAAGTCGAGGTTCTTACCCAGGTGAACGATTGTCATCAAGAGGCGGGAAGCCCAAAGGCGGCGGCCTAACAAGGCACGCGGAACCGATACAATTTTTGTACCGGGAACCGGCGACCTTCAATTGCGTGAGATCCGCACGCCAAAGATCTCATCTGCCGCACGCGGGATACGCCACGCGGCGAGGATTTAATTCCAAGTCCTTGCCAACGGCACCCTCAAAGACCCTTGAATACTCAGTTCAAAGGTCGCGAGGATGGACCCACCTCCGGCGGAACGACTTCCCCGGAGGTAGGTCCAGGGGGCCACTGTCGGTACCCTAGAAATTGTACACCCCTTGAGGTTATGAAGATCTCAAAGGAAAATCATCTACTTGGTTTGAAGACCCACGAAGTCCCACATGTCAAACATAACCGGACCCGCTTCTCCAACATGGTTAATCCCTGTGTCGCCACGTGTACTACCAAACCGGAGCTACCGCCCACAAGGGGGAAGCTCTGGGCCATGTACCGAAATGGCACCTTCGGACTTAGCCCCAGACCGAGAGAAGCTCCGGACCTGACACGTGTCGGGTAGCCCCGGAGCTACCTGTTTCCACAGTATGCTCCGGAGCTGCCACGTGTCCAACCGTTGGATCTTCAACCTCCAACCTCCGGAAGACCCCACAACGGCTCCGGATCTTCAAAGGGGAATCAAGGACTTCAAGACCCAATTAAGTGTCATTAATACCATATTAATGACACTTAAACGGACAATCTTAACACCAATAACGGTGCTGTCAAAGCCCGTTACAGGGTCATTAAGAGCAATTAAATGTGTTAAATAAGTGTCAATACTAGTAACCGTCAGGGCCACATGTCGGGCCAGGCTAACATGTAACGGCCTGCCCTTGTACTATAAAAGGACAGGCCGACACGTTCAAGGGGCTAGAGAGAGAGAGACACACACACGCCATTGACGCTCAACACAAGCTCAAACACCTAATACAACACCAACACACCCGTGGAGTAGGGTATTACGCTCAGGCGGCTCGAACCACGTAAACTCTTGTGTCTCCTGTGTCAATTCCTACTCACCTTCTTGAATCTCCGCGCGCCCATACCGAACATCAAACTCCCATATCACTTTAGCAGTGTAGGGAGATCTGCCGATTCCAAATCACCGACAGGTCCTATCCTATTCACTCAATCATGCAATACTTCAGCTGCCTTTCTCGGCAACAGCACTAGAAATGCTTGTTGATGGTTCCTACGCACTACTAACAATTCATCTCTAGCAATGGTGCCAGAAATGCTTGTTAATAGATTTTATATTATACATGTAAATCCGCAAGCGCACGGAATCTATCGATGTAGCATTTCCCCTCTAAGATTATTCCCAAAGGGTGTCATTTATATTCTCCCAAAGGAAGGTTAGATGGAAGTAAAGTAATCATCAAGTGGAGAGGCTAGGTTGGCCTAGGAAAGGTTCTAGCAAGGATGGATAATTGATAATTGGAGTAGTGTGACACACAAAAGAGCATTCTATCCTAAGGGGAAAAATGAGGTAAAGAGGGACTAAGTTAAGGGTCAGGTAGAGACTCCTACTATGCTTCTAATGTACATATACATAGCCTAAGTTAGTTACTAATGATTATGTCAATTATGAATTCTCATGCTAAGTGGACTAACACATTAGGCACATGTTTAACCCTAGCAATACTAGGACGACTCCTGCCAAGAGCCTGTGGCATAGCTGAATGTGGAGGATTTCAAAGGACGGATAGGGCTATCACCACCTATTGCCTACCTCTTGAATCTGTGGGTCTACAAGACATTCAACGTTACTCTCTATCCTAGCACCATGCTAGCATATTAAGTAATTACCTTAAGAGCCTAGGCACAAGCCATCCTAAGGCAATGAACTAAATCATCATTGAACCAATGTTAATTCATAGCATAAGTGATTCATGTTAACATAATCATGTCATAGATAATTATACTATAGTGGAGGTTTATAGTGTTTATGATGATATATTGAGAATGGTATAGCATAATCATAAAAACTACTCCTACCACATACATGGAATCCACAATCAAACAAGAAATGCTTCATCCAAGTATATGAACAATACAAGACTAAAGATAACATCTTTATTAAGAACAAAGTCACAAACACAAATACGAATATAAGAGCCACACCTTTCCCAATTGGAAATTGGGAAGAGACTCCTTCTACTCCTCTCCTTCTTGGACTATGGACTAGAGATTCTCCTCTCTACAGCCTATACTCCCCTTAACCTATGGAGAGTAGTGGATACAATAGATGAATACTCAAGTGGTGTGTGTGGAAGTGAGGGGTCCTATTTATAGCTTGGAGAAGGGTCGGTTCCCGCCACCAAAAGCGCACGAAACAGTCTTCATCGTGACCAGGGCACCACAGGGAGTCGACACGTGGAAGCTCACCAAGATTGGTGCCAGGAAGGGTTTGGCCGAACCCCCTAGTCGGCCGAACAGAAATGTTGACCATTTCTGGTGTGCTTCCTCAGGGTGACTTTCAAGTGGGTCCCATTGACTGATATGGGTGCTACACCGTTGGATGGCCTCAGATACTTCTATTTGTGGGCCATTTGATCCATGTGGTGCCACTTGGCATTGCCTGATTGACTGGAATGATATTTCATAAGATCCATCCCCTTGTTTCACTTCAATTCTACATAGAATGCCTGCATGCACTACTTTCTCCAAGGACAACTGGAAATAGGTTAAATAGAAAGGTGATGTGTGCAAGAAATGATACTTCCTTTACATAATTGAGTTATATTGACAGGTGGAATTGGTACATAACAGCCGTCAACAAGGAGCTCCAAAGCACGAGAGTAATTGAGTCCCAGCAAGTCTAGGACTGAAAGTGCATCTAGGGTCCCCGTGGGTTTTGGATGATTGATGACGATAGTTAAGTCTCTAATAAGCTCAAGTGATCTTTAGCACAGGTGTGGACTCGATCAGAGACGCAAACCCTCAAAAAGGAAAAGGAAGGAAACGGAGTCAACTAGAAGCGTAGAAACTAGGGTTTCTAGCGTGTTGAGTTGGACTAGCCGTAGAAATAGGAGGGTGTGTGCATAAAGTGCAAAGAGATCAAGTTAGGAGCCCAAGAGTGGTGTTTTTGGTAGAAACCCCTTTGAGAGTTGAAGTTAGGGTAGTCTGGCAGGAGGGGCCGGACTAGTCCGCCTAACGGCCGGACTAGTCCGCTCCTTGCCAGACTAGTCCGTTTTGGCACGGACCAAAAGGTCCTGTGTGACTTCGGACTAGTCCGTAGTGGGACGGACTAGTCCGAGGTACCCCTAGGGTGAAGATTCGGGACTAAGTCCAGGAGAGCGGACTTGTCCGTTTTGGGGCGGACCAAAAGGTTCTGAGTGAGATCGGACTAGTCCGTCCATGGGTCAGACTAGTCCGTGTTGCTAAGTGCAGAGAGGTTTTTCGACTAATTCTGGGAAGGCCGGACTAGTCCGCCCGTGGGGCCGGACTAGTCCGTGGTCTTCAGACTAGTCCGTTTTCACACGGAACAAAAGGTTCTGTGTGAGATCGGACTAGTACGTTGTTGAAGTTACCGTTTGAATTTGAAGTTTGGCGGGTAGTGTGACGATTGCCGCGTAGTGCGGCAGTTGTCAGAGGGGTCAGTGGTCCCCTAGGCCGGACTAGTCCGGGGTGTAGGCCGGACTAGTCTGCCCATCTGCTGAAGTCAGCAGTATGGGCTTGGGACCTCTATAAATAGATGTCCCCTGGGTTCTTTTGAACAACTTCTTGAGCAACCAGTAACCCTAGCGCCGCCACAGCAAAACTTGGAGCATTCTTGAGCCTCTTTCTTGCCTACTTCCCTTCTAAAACAAATTCTTGAGTGGATTAGGGTTTAGTGAGGTGGAGAAGAGGAAGAACATCGCGCTTAGGCTCCCGGTTTGATCTCTTGCACTTTGTGAATCATTGTGATCTGTGGATTGAGTTAATCTTTGTGATTTGCAATTGTAATTGTGGTGGGAGCCTCAGATTGTGAGAAGCCCCAACGAATCTTGTATTCATTCTTTGTGATAGTGGAGAACCAAGTTAGGACCGTGCGGTAAACTTGGTGAGGGAAGGGTTGTTGAACCCGGTCCTTTGTGGACTCCTCAATGGGGACATAGATTCCTTGTGTGGGATTGAACCTCGGGATAAAACCCTTGTGTCTCCGTGTTCTTCGCATTTCATTCTTCGGATATTTCGTTCTAGGGTTACTAGTTTTGTCTTGTGCTTCATATTGCTATAAACTTGTTCCTCTTAGTCATATACTTGTGTTGGTAGTTGCTAAACTTGACATAACCATATCCTCACTTGTAGCTTCGAGAAAATCGCCTTAAAACTTGCTAGAAACACCTTTTAGGGATCTTCTCGTAGGCTGACCGGACTAGTCCGCCCCCAGACCGGACTAGTCCGCCCCCTGTAATTTAATCTCGTTTTATTGAGTCATTTGCAGGTCGATTAGCCTATTCACCCCCCTCTAGGCAACTTTCAATTGGTATCAGAGCAGGACTCTCCACAAAGAGTCTAACAACTCGGAGAGATGGCCGGAGTGGTGTTTGAAGAGGTGTCGACCAATGATTCTCAACCGACACGTGAGGAGACAATGGCTTATCAAGACAAGCCAACCGATGATGAGGAGACTCGCCAGCTCAAGGCGAAGCTCCGGGAGAAGCTGAAGATTGCTGCGGTTGAACCATCAAGCTCATCAAGTGGTGGCGGCGGAGTCAACTACAACCAACAAGGGTTCAACTATGAACGCCTTGCCTTCAACAACCACTACCTTTCCATCCCATTGGGGAAACCTCCCCAATTCGATGGAACTGACTACGGGATGTGGAAGCACAACATGAAGATCCACCTTGTGTCACTCAATCCCTCACTATGGCAAATTGTGTTGACCGGGGTGCACATCCCTAAAAATGAAGAAGATATCACTCCGGAGCAAGCCGTGCTTCTTCACCGCAATGCTCAAACGGCCGGAGTGATCATCTCATCCCTCTCAAGAGATGAGTTCAACCGAGTGGATGGACTTGAGGTGGCCAAAGACATTTTGGACACTCTCAAGACGGCTCATGAAGGCAACCGAGTCGTCAAGGAAGCAAAGATTGAACTCATTGAAGGAGAGCTCGGGAGGTTTGCCATTATGGATGGTGAATCTCCCCAAGAGATGTACAACCGCCTAAAGATACTCATCAACAAGAGTATATCTTATGGCTGTACCAAGTGGACGGACCACGAGGTGGTGAAGAGAATGATCCGGGCATTCATGCCTAGGAACGTCTCTCTATGCTCCATGATCCGAGAAAGTACGGGGTTTGCCAAAATGACCCTGGAAGAGGTCCTTGGAAGGATCATTAATCACGAGATCATGGAAAAGGAGGCGCTCTTCTACAACGACCTTCAAAGATTCACCACCTCGAAGATGAAGAATGTTGCGCTCAAAGCAACATCCTCCCCAAAAGAGCAAACAGAAGATGATGAGGAGAGCCTTGACACCGATGAGGAAGAGGCCTTCTTCATCAACAACTTCGAGAGGATGATGAGGAGAAGAAAAGGAGGATACAAGCATGAAGGAAAAGGCAAAGAAAAGGCAAGGCCCAAAAACAAGAGGGCTTGCTACAATTGTGGCGAGTATGGCCACTTCATAGTTGATTGCCCCCATGAATAAGTGAAGAAGAAAAAGGAGGGCAAGCCTCAAGAGAAGAAGTTCTTCAAGAAGAAGAGGCCCTCCAGACAAGCACACTTGGGCAAGGAGTGGGACTCTAACGATGAGTCCTCCTCCGAAGAAGAAGAGGAGAAGATGGCCACCATAGCCATCGGGAGGCGCTCCAAGGGAAGCAAGCTCTTCCCCAACCTCAAGAACGACTACAAACCAACTTGCCTTATGGCAAAAGAGGGAAGGAGAAAGGTAACATCTCACTCCTCCTCCTCCATTTCCTCTCATGATGAATTT
>JAYESD010000510.1:17500-25807 GCA_036927565.1 Tuctoria greenei | reverse complement strand
TCATATAGAAAGAGGATTGAGAAATTGAGTTTTTAGACAGAATGAATCAACTCACTCATTTTTCCTTGGAATTCATCATCATGAATTGATATCTATGTTCGGAAAAGGGAAGATAGCCAGCCCAGCCCTGTTGAGAAATGCAAGGCTGACAGATGTCCCACTGTGCCATGACACAACGGATAGCGGACGGAAGCAAGGAAGGAGGAAGTACACCCCACCGACCGCATGCCGAAAATGAATTTCTCCTTTGAATTACTCATTGAATGGAATTTCGCACCGGAAACTTTTCTAGGAGAAGTTCGAATCCGTTCCGTTCGGATATTGATCGGTCTTGGTTTGACATGGTTTACGCGTTACTGGTTTCCGGAAGAGTCAATTTCTCCATTAGCTAAACCCTTTCTTACCCTACCTTTGGACTCGTATTTTGTTCGTACACAATCAACGGAGGCCCCCCCGACATATGTTGCAACGTCTTCAATAGCATGCTCTTACTTCGTCTTTCCCTTAATAAGTCATCAAATTTGGTGCTTTTCGATCCCCAGTTGCTATGGGGAACAAAGGCAGAAATACAATAGATTCCTCCATTTAAGTGGTTCTCGCTTCTCCTTGTTCCTGTTCCTAACTCCTCCCCGGGTAGTTCCCAATGTTTGGCACTTTCCATACTTCGTGGGTGCAACATCAACAAATTCGCTCATGATCAAGTTACAACCTAAGATCTATGACTATATTATGTTAACTGTTCGTATTTTGTTCATTCCATCGGTATGCTCCCAGGTACCTGTAATTGTGATCTGTTTGCCAGAACCAAGGGGTCTTTCTGTGGAAACCTTCACGAGCAATCGTCGTTTTTTGATGGTTTTTCCGCTTATCACAGCAGCTCTTTCCACACCTCCGGATATCTGGTGCCAAATCGTCGCCCCTTTCCTTATATATTCGATAATCGAGTTTGCTATCTTTGTGGCATTGATTGTACAAGTTCGTGAAGAGGGCTGGACGAGTAGAATGAGGGAAAGCGGCTCGATCGAGAAAAAAGAGGAGTAGACTAGCCCCCCTAGAACTGAAAAAAGTCACTATCAATGAATTCCCGAGCAATTCTAAACCAACATATGCGATTCATTCCCGTAATGATTATAACAAACAGCAGACTCCTTGCCTCGGGATGAGTGATACATCCGGCGAGCGCCGGTGAAGAACGCAAGCAAAGCTGGAGCTCGGGCATTGAACTATTCCATCAAGCAAGAGAAAGGAGGCAAACAGGGTTGAAGGCCTGGGGAGCGAACCGAAAGCTCAGCTTTGCGGGCTCTTCCTTTATTTAGTATAGGCAAGTCAGTACCCTCAAGTAAACTCCCTCTCCCCATACCGATCGAGTACTAAAGCTCTATCCTATTTCTGTTTGATCAAAGCGAAATAGTGGCTTGGCTGTCCGACGCTTGATTCTCCAGGTTCGGTTTATCCACGCTTTGTTTTTAGATATTGGTGCTCAATGCTTGTGACCGCCACTCTTCATAAATAGCTTTTGCTCGGGTTGACTGTGTACCCATAGGCTTGTTTATTAGGCTCATACAGACAAACTGGGCATCTCGCCGACCTACAACCATACCAAGAAGATCCCTTGATTCTGCTTCCGTCTATCATTCTTCTGTAAGGAAGTCCAAAATCGGGTTGGTTAAGCAATTGGTAGCCCCCGGATGAACGGTAGAATCCATCCATAGAAGAATAGAAAACAGTACTCATCAGGGCTAAAAAAAGAAAGACTAGCAGAAAGAATATCGAACCCCCGGATTCCTAAAAAAAAAAAGAGACCTCGAGTCAGCGCATAAAGAATGGAATGGTACATTACCACCATTAGTTATAGATCCATACCATTCACTGAAGCACAGGCCCGAGATCGAGCGCCAGGGTCAAAGCCTTGATGACCGGTAAAGAAAGGGGTCGGCATAAGATTCTATAAGACTCGCTTGGTCCATCAAAGATAGAAAAAGAGAGAATTAGGCAGAACCACCTATCAGCATTCTGACTTAAGAAGACAAAAAGTTCGTACCAAGATGAGGCATCTTTAGATGGAGAAAGAGAAAGTCTGGCAATGACCAGGCTTATACATCTATCAGTCGTGAGCTCAAGGCAAGACAAGAACAATTCCGCAAAGCCTTCGTCCAATCCGCAAAGAAGTCAAGAAGAGCCTGATTTGAAGTAGGGGCAAAGGGGAGCTTGGTTGTTTAGGATAAGCATGACGTTGACTCATTTTATAGAAATGCCACATTTCGAACCCCGCCTGTTTAAAATAGATACAAACAAGCTACCTACATGTCAGTCAGGTCTGAAAAAGCGACATATATATATCAACTTGCTTGTTACACATAACAGTGAATATCTGTTTCATTCATCTCTGGGTTTCTAGGAACGAGATCCCTTCTTTCATTTTGATGAAATGCACTAAGTTGTTCTTTCATGGGCGCATACCAAGGAGGGACTCTTTAAAGCAGAACGGTTCAGAAAAAGAAGAGTGAGCAAAATGAATAAAACCATAGTGCAGATCCCTTGAACTTCGAGGATTGATGGTCCCAATTCAGTCTCTTCTCTCTGGTGGCTGCAACAGCAGCAACTAAAGTTGTTTAACCATGGGCCTCTTCTTCTTTAATACGATAGTAGTCAACTACTGCTACTTCAAAAACTTGAGGAAAAAGTCTGACATCTCGTCCAACTCCTATAAAGCCAACCCCCGAGGAAGAAAGGTAAGTTAAAAGCACTAATGGAACATGAAAACACCTTTTTTGCTTCGCCCATCTCTATATGCCACGGCGAATCGATCGGTTGAATCCGCTGCAAGCCCATCTTCCAAACCCCCACATAGTAGGAAACTAAAGGAGCTACTAAGCGAGGAAGCCCGATTTCTAGAGGACTAGAGAGGAAGGACTAACTCGGAGATAAATCATTCAATAGCGGATAAGAATCGGGTTCATAGAATGGTGAAAGCGCCCACCAACCTAGAAAGGCAAAATGGGTCAAAAAGTAGGTTCGATTCCTGCCGGATGCACTGCCTCTTAAAGACAGAAACAGAGGAGGGAAAGAAGGTAGTATAAAAAAAAGACTGTGAAAGCTTTCAATTCAAGGTAAACAAAGAAGAGGGGGTCGACTGACTGAAGTCCATGAGTTGGATACCCCAACTAGTAAAAGGAAAAGGTAAGTACAATTGAAATAGAATTTCATTTCATTAATAAATATCTCTCCGGACCTCTATTTACATAGCGAAGAAAGAAAAAGGCTCTTGCTCGAGTTTACGCCCAAAGCTCAAGGGGAGGTCCTAAGAGTTAAGACAAATTCATTTCTACAAGTCTCGTCCTAGATATGAAAGGTTTAGCCACACATTCACAGAGCATCTAATCCATCTTTTCCCATGCCAAGGAAAAACCAAAACCAAATCACCTCTTAGTGTTGCTTAGTGCTCAGGTGCATCCTACTGGGTAGTCCTAAACTTCAGTAGTTCTATGGCCACTACATGATGGAATTTAGGCTATAGTAAGACAAGTTAAGGTTCCCACAGCAATGAGGGCTTTAAAATCTACCTCCCAGCCCTTCATCTCTAGGACGTCGGACTGGTCAAGCGGTACTATGCACCCCCACGGTATACCCTCCTAAGAGGAGTACTTGACAGCAGGTGGTGGGTTTTTGGGGATAGTATGACTCGGCCCCCTGGACCATGCCAACCAAGACTTCCCACCGGGTTTTCCTATTTGGGGACAATTCCAGATATGCAAGATGCATATGCATGCAATGCTTAGGTGTAGTGAGGTGGTGTGTGCTTATTGAAAATAGGTTAACCCTTAGCAAACTACATTTTTCACAAAGGAAAGAAATGGGAATGTTGGTGAATTTTCAAGTCAAGCCATTTACCTTTGATTTAAGGCTTTTATTCCCCTGTGGAGTCGCCTGCTGTACGCCCGCATTTTGGCACCGCTTGCCACATCATCATTACTTTGGCCACCTAAGCAACCAAGTAGAAGAAAAAGGGGTTTAGAGTCGCCACCTAAAAAATCACTGAAAATGATGATAAAATAAATAGATAGATATATCTATCTATTTATATAGTGGCTATCTTCCTTCAAGTGAGAGAGAGGATCGAGAAACCATCGCCCAAAGGTGCTTTCACGAAAGCCGGTCTCCGGGGGTAAAGAACCTTTCTTCACTCTTCCAGCCTTCCAAACCATCCACTGGATTTTCATGTTCGTAAGGGAGGTGTGTGTTGTATATAAATAAAGGACTTTCGATTTAGCGTTGTCATTTTTACGAGGTTTTAGATAATCCAATTTTCTGTGAGATTACTTTCATTTTGACTGAATCACTTGAATCAGTTAAAGGAGACGAGGCTTCTGGCCCAAGCCAGAGGGGCTGGAGAGGAGAGTTTTGACTGCGGGAGAGGTAGGTCCAGGTAACGGGGAGAATCCGCTAGGCTGAGGTTCAAAAAAATCTTCCAAAACTTTTTCTTTCCTCCCGAGAACACACGAAACAAAGATATGAACTAGGTAAATAGAAATGGAAAAGAGATGCTATTTGTGTAGACAGAAGGGAAGAAAATGTAACCTTGCTCACGAAAGCCTTGCAACAACTATGCGGCTATAAGGGCATACATAAGCTTTCTCACCTCTGTGTGTGAATTGGGAATTTCACTTGTCAGGACTCAAGCTACTGCGGTTACCGGGGAGGAAAATAGACTTTAAAAAGGGCGGAAATCGCTATGTACTTACTTCTTCTTGCCGAATGGACAGTAGGAAACCACTGCTATCTTATGTAGTACTTCCTGCCGAAAGGACGGAATCACCTATTGTAACTACTGATTTACGAATTGACGAATGTATGAAAACAACAAAATAACCTGGTTATTCAAAACCAATGGCTTTTATACTTAGGACTAATTAGGCGAGTAAGTTCATAGCCTAGTGGGAAACGCTAAACTAAGGAGTATTCGTCAGTTTTCAGTTAGAAAGTTCAAAGACTTCCCCTCCCAAGTCAAGTCCTACTGCCTCTATGGATCGTACTGTTGTGATTCTACCCGCCGCCACTCCCCTCGGTCGATATTTGATAGTTTTTTTTTAAGTTAAGATCAGAGCGTAATCCTCCATTCGGGAAGACCCTTTTCGCAAACCTATCCCCCCTCCTCTAGTCTGCATTCAAAAAGCAAATAATATCAAGTTTTCTCTTTTTCCTAAGAGTTTAAGCCCTTTGTTTTGGGTCGCTGTCCAGGCCTAACCATTCCATGATAGAATTTTCATTTTGCCCCTCTTCCACTTTTTTCTTTTATCTGGTCACCCCTGCTCCAAATCCTGTAGCGCCGGTCCCTACAGACCAGAAACCCGTTTCATTTTCTTTGCCAGGTGGCTAACATTCTTAATATTCAAGTCTTGTTTGTTATGGGAGTCAGGGTCGTCAACCAATTAGAAAAAAAGGGGGATTGCTTCGACAAGACAGAGTCGTGTTAAGCTATCCGCGATTTCGAGGAGGACCCAGAAGAGGTTGAAGTGAAACAAACTAAAGAATCTGCGGAAGCTAAAGATGCCGAATGCCTAATGAATTGACGGCGTGGAAAAGTCATTGAAGACAGGCAAGCACCTAAAGAAAAGGAAAAGAGAAAAGAGAGGCACCAGGCCAACCCTTTTCATGTAGCGCAAAAGGACATCTTGTTAACAAACAGAGAATGTGGCTTGAACTAACAATTCCCGCTTGGAATGCGCTTTGCCGGCAGCATCCGTGAAAAATTGATCCATATATGGTTTGTGTCGCGTATTTGACTGAAGCAGCAAGTCTTTCCAGTAATCTGGTACAGCTTTTTTCTATTTTCTTTTGTCTATCGAAACAGCCTAGGATTTTTTTTATCCTTGTGGTGACAGTTTTTGCTTCATTTCCTTCGATTTCTTCTTTCGATATGAGCGAGCTTACCCAAAACCTATACTTTAATGATCTAGTAGCCCTATTCACATATGCCTATTTCTCTAAACCTAGTCCTATTACTGGCATATCTCTCCCGGTGCTCGCTTATCCCTATTCCGTGCATACCTGTCTCTGCCCGTGAAAACTAAAAAACAAATCAACTACGGCTCCCTCAACGTACTCACTTGTTGACCTATCCAGCTTATCCAACTACTTGACCTAACCTAAACCATATGGATATACCGGTACTGCACCGTTACGTAAAAATGAACTCCTTTTTATAGTGGGCCTATGTCTTGTATCCGTTACTTGGTCGTTCAAATCACACAACCCATACCTAACTCCTGTTTAGAAACCTGTGCTTGCCAGCTTATCCTTTTTAGAAATATGCCTATTCCTTTCCCTGAGCAAGGTATATAGAGGTAGTCACTCATTGCCAGAACAACTACTAAATGCCAATGCTAGTGCTAAGCTTCAAGTACTACTCAGAAATCTTATGCATTGGAAATCCTATCTATATAGATAGTGGTTTCGTTATCCTCAAGTCACTCAATAAACTCTTTCCTACTTTCGTTAGACTTCTATCGGGTAGCTGCTTACACCTACTTTCCTATTATCTATTGCTGCTACTCCCTATGTTTCCTATTTTTGCGGCTACCTCCCTAGTGAGTGAGTCCTCCCACCCAAGCTAGAAACCTATACCCAAGTTAACTCCTTTCTACTATTTGTTTTCGTTCTTATACTGATTGCAGTTTTTCACTGTCAAAACTCCTATTCATGCTTAGCGCCCTGGGTATCCTTTGAAACTAGGCCGGCTGGCTATCAATAGTTGGATATGAAGTAAGTGAAGAGCGAAGAAAGAAAAAAGGGTTTCTAATATTTCAGTGAATAAGCCTGAAAGAAATTGCACTTGTTGAGATAAGTCAAGCTGTTCCTAACCATAGTATTTTAGATCTCAGTCGGTCCACTCAAGCTTACCAGATTGTTTGTAAGGTCTCGCGCATCGTTGATACTTGGATGTTAGTGGTTCAAAGATAAGAACTATTCGAAATTAATTCAAAAGGAATGAGTTTTTTTGAGTGACGTCTGTGACCTCGGGAAAGTCATCTGCTTCTCGACACGAAAGCAGGGCAATGCTCCATTTTTGATAATTCGTCCTACCCTTAGCTTTGCTACTTGACTCGGAACAACGGTTCGGAGTTCGCCGGAATACGACGACATGCTGAGTTCTCAACGACTAGCATGAATTGAAGGACGCTGATTGCCGTTGTACCTATTGATAAAGGATTGGACAACTCGACACGGACTACGCAACGGGCTTCAAGGAATTGAAGAATCAACTAGTCACTACGCTGCATACTCGTACCAGGGAATGTTGCAGACCGACGGGCACTTCGTTGCTGGGCTGGAATAGAAACTGACGTATGGAGGACTTGTGAGATCTTTCACTCTTCGACAACGAAAGCCTTGAGGACGTCAGCGATGTGTTATAGGGACGTCTCGCGATCTTGCTTCTAGAGTACGTACGGGAACATCCAATCGAGTGCCTAACCTTGGGTGCTCCGATCTTGTTCGTGAGGAAGAAAGACTGCCTTCTTCGTTCAATGAATCTGCATACCACCAAGGGCTATTTGAAAAAATAAGTCTGAATCCGTGTCTTCTCTGCCATTTTCTTTCCTTCACCACTAGCACTAGCCCCGCCAGCCACTAGAGTATAGCTACTTTCGCTACCTTGACTCTTCTTGTTATTATCCAGACCCATCAAGTCATTCAAAAGCAAAGAAAGAAAGATGAATAAGCAAAGCGAAGGCCAAGCCTGATCTCCCTTTCCCTTGATATGGTGGACTCCTAAAATAGGCTTTCTTTGTTCGTATGATTTTTATTAATACTTTTAATAATAAGCCACTCCTGAAAATAGGCTGGCTACTCGAACCAAATATTGAGCTTGCTCTTTAGCATAGGTAGACTTCACTACCTGGACAGGATAGGTCAGCCTCGTTCCCATTTCTCTGGTCCTATTTTTTTTGCAAGTACCATTCCTGCTATTCGTATTGATTGAGTACTTTATAGTTTTCTTCTTGATGGAAGTGTCAAATACTTAGTAGGAAGTCCCGGTGGGTAATCACCAAATGTTCTAGTACGAGTACATCCAGTTCCGGGTGGTCATCTAGTATGGGACCTAAGAGAAGCCCTTTTTGAATCCTTTTATTAAGACATTGCTAATCCCGTAAGGCAATCCTTCAACGTTGTAGAAAAGAGTTCAATACAAAAGCACACAAAGGCTTTGGACTATGACCTTTATCATGCATGAATAAGGCCGGGGGATTATGTCCTCAACAAACCTATCTACTACTAAATGTCAATTAAAGGGACGCCAACCATTGG
>JAYESD010000510.1:0-7500 GCA_036927565.1 Tuctoria greenei | reverse complement strand
ACTTTAGAATAAGTAAAGTCAAATAGTCAAGTATTTTCTAGTTGGTAAATTTATATAATGAAAAGCTCTAAATATTTCCAATTCGACCAACTTTTCTCTAACAAGGAGCTCAGGCAAAGATGCTTCGATACTAGGAAGGCACAAGGTCTCGTCCCCTTCACCCGCACACCGGAGCAGTCTCCTTTCGTTCATGAGAAAAGATGAATCGCTAAGAGTGAGCTTCTGCACAGTAGAGGATCTGAACTCATAAGGCTCGCAGAGGACTCAATGAAGAGTGCTCTAAAAGAAACCTCCTCGCATCTAAGTTTTATAAAACTAGTGGGTGTAAAAATCCCAAATTGACAGATCTCTATCATCATGTACATGAAACATCAAAAACTGAAAAAAAACTACAACCCGAAAAACAACCACCTGTCAATTGAACCATAGGCAGACCTCTTGAGCTACCCACAGCAAGTCCGGTGGCATTGTAGCCCACACTCGCCCATCCCTATGCTTAAACAACCCCCAAAAGACCCCTATGAAAGCAGAAATCAACAGCTTGAGTCTTCTTGGCAGGTGCCTCTTGGCAGCCAAACTAGCTCTATTTAAATTGTAGGTCGCATGAGCCACCATAATGAGCATTTAGACTTGACCAAACCGCGACAGCATACGGACATTAGAAGCTCTGAAATAAAGCAGACTCAACTGGACAGTACCTGCACATGACATACGGCTTAGAGCAGTGCAGTTGCCTTCTTTCTTTGTTCACCTACATTTTCTTGTTCTTTATTGAATTGGATTTGACTGAGGACAAGACGCGCTGCTAGTGCTAGTTTCAGTAAGCCTGTCTCTTCTAGAGGAAAGCAAAGCAGGTAAGAAGAGCTCCTATTTTCATACTCTAAGCTTGGATAATCCGCATCAAGAAGATTCGAACCCCTGCTAGCACAGCGTAAGACAACCAGTCAATCCGGAGTTTAGTAGAACGCGCTTTTAGTCTTTCTTTCTTGCACAGAAATATAAGTTTCTAGGTGAAAGCTCAGTTTATCCAATTACATATTAATACCGGAAGATTCTGATGGCATCACTTTCTCTCGCATAAGGTCCAGTTGATATCAAACAAAGGTGGATCCTGCAGATTTTCTCACCCGGTGGCGAAATGCAAGTCTTTACAGTGCCCGGGATTTGGTCCATAAGGGGTAAAGATCCGCATTACTAACCTACAATCCGCGGGTGGATAAGCAGATACACGGTCTTGCGCTTCGCAAACATTTGAAGAACTATCTTCTCGCGCCACCGACAACCTTTATTTTTGCTTTTATGATTTATCCACATTCCCCCTAATAGATAAAACCCTATCTTCCTTAGTGATATCTTCGCTATTATTCTTCGGTTTCCTTTTCACGGCATGGACGGCTACCCCATTGGGGGTACTCAGCCCTTTAATGAATATCTGTAATGGCCAAGTGGCAAAGCTCAAGTATATGACTTCCTTGCCTAGTTGGTAGTTAGTTAGAATAAGTACTCGACAGCCAGGCCAACTATACACCGAACCAAGCCGGCTCTGTCCATTACCCTTCGCGAGCCAAGCTTTTTCCGTTGCCTGATCTTATCAAGATACGTACCTTGAATATCATTACTGTTAGTTAGTATGAACAGGCCAGGCACTGCAAGCCAGAAAGCTCCCCACAATTTCTTGATTTGAAGCAGTTTGGAGGTAGTCTCCTTCTTCTAGTTACGATTCGCCCTCGTCTGTCACTATAGATGTTCTAGCTTGGCCAACCTTTCCTTTCTCATAGGAATGGAGAGAGCAGAGCAACCAAGATCAGCACCTCAACCAGCCCTTTACATATTCAAAAAAGCAGGAGCAACTTTCCACCTCGACTCCTTCCTTCCCCTCATTCTAAGCCCGGCCACCTTTTCTTGTTTCAGTAGTTCTCCCCGCGAGCTAGGCCATCTTCTCTCCCGTCGGTTCTTTCTTTACCGAAAAAAAGCCGCCTTCTTGTCTTTACCCAGTGTCGAAAGAAGGAATGACTTCTGACGAAAGCAAGGGTGACTCTTCAACTTGACCCTATGCCGCTTGCTCGCTTATCCCGCAGAGCCCTTCTGCTGGGATACCGGGATGATCTGCTCCTTTCCTTACTAGTGGCTGAGCTAGAACCAACAATTCCTTTCTGAGCGGTAGAACAAAAGAGGATTTTTACTGATTAGCAGAAGATTCTCAGGCTGATTCCGCACCTTCTTCTCCTCTGGTCAGCTCGCGCCAGATAAAGGGCGAAGGCCGGTGTGCAATCTATAAGGGAAAACGAGGCCTGAAGAGAAGTCCACGCGTGATGACCAATATTCATCAGAACCCTCCCTCGGTCAGCGTAGTGCCAGCAAGGAATAAATCAGAAGGGCAAGCAGGTTTCAATCATTTGTTTTTAGCATCTCAACTATAAAGAGTAGAGAGAAAGAAGCCTTTCGCATCTGGAAAGAGGACACCCACTACAACTTATTATCTTAGGGGCTTGCTTCTTGTGAAGAACTAAGGCAGCTCAAATGAATGCTCGCCTACTCATGTAGCTGTCTCTTCTTATTTTATTGCGTAATATGAATTGTAAATGCTGAAAAATTCTCTCTCTAAAAAGTAAAAAAAAGAAGAGTTGTCAATTCGGTAAACTAAAAAAAAAAAAGAAATGAACAGTCTCACTATTCGATGAACTAGGGTGGGCCAGGGAACTCGTAGCTTATGCACGCGCACGAGGCATGAAAAAGGAGGAAAGTCATTACATAGGAAAGGAGCACACGCCATAGAGGAATTATCATGTTATGCCTGGTAAAGAAGCACACTGACTTCAGAAGAAAGAAAAGAAGTCATCCCAGGAGTGTGTGTTTTCTCATAGGAGAATCCATCCTCTAGTAAAGTTAGCTGTCAGCACATAAATGTCAGTACGTCACTCACCACCTAGCTATTGTATTCCATCCCACTCAAGTACCACTTAAGAGGATAATAACTAAGTAAAGGCCGGTTAAGAAAGAGTTGTGAGAAGAATTCTTCAGTCAATCCGGCAGCCAGGCGTCCTTGTATTGCTTGTAGTTTCGGCAGGGAGGGCGTTGTATGGTATAGCTAGTAGAGCTGTCCAACCCAGAAAGCAGTGAATAAAGAAAGAGATCCCCATTCTTGAGAAGAAAGAGTATGAGGAAATGTAGTAAGGTCAATCATGGTGAATGAACACTTACTATAGGAAATCAAAGAGTTGGAGTTGGGAATTCGATCTATTAAAAAGGCCTGTGCCTTCTACTCTGGACGGGGAAGAAGCCGTCAATACTGGATAGTTTTCATCATTGACTAAATGGAAAGTACGGTACTAGTTCAGTGATAGTGCTGGAAAACTCAGATGCTACACACATGGGCTAGAAAGTATCTCCTTTATGTTCTTTACATTTACAGTTGACCGACTCAACCCACAAATGTTTTCTACAGGAATATTTGCATACTTTTCAGACCTTTTCAGCTGGAGCTGAGCGAGGATTCATAGACTTGAAACAACTCGGCACTCGCATCTTAAAATTATTGTCTAATAGATATACCTGTGGAACTCCCCCGAATAAATGAGCGACTCGCCAGACTCGAACTGACGTAGGTGATAGATCGAGTCCTTCTTTCCATCCATTTTTGATTAATAAAGCGTCAGGCCCAAAGAGCTCTACAGTAGTGCCTTGCGAGGTCGTAGACCCGGTAACCCATCGTTCGCCTAAGATCGAAAATGCTTAGTCACATCACTCTTCATTCAGTTCAGTCCATTTGCTTAACACATGCATGTTCAAAGAGATGGCGATGACAGTCTCTCTCTTTAAAATAGAGATTGTGTGGGTGTTCAGTCTCCCGCTCATGTTCATGTTCTCAAAAAATCAGGCTTTCCTTGGAAAAACCAAGGACAACCCCTATTTCAGTCTCCTTTCTCTTTTCGGGAGCAGAGCTGAAAATATTTATTTGAGTGCAATGCTAAATCCTAGAAGCCCTAGAAGTCCCTTGAACTTTGACCAGTTCAGCCAAGGGTCGTCTTCAAGTAGTTCCACGTTGGATCTCCAACTCCAAAGGTTGGATCTCCAAAGGGAGATCCCGTTGGATCCCCAAAGGCAGCGCCAGATGTTTCAGTTTGACGAAGCTAGCCTGAATTCAACGAAATATGCCATGCCTGCATTAAGATTTAAAACGTGTCGTCTACTTCCAGGAAATGTTCGGAACAGAGAACTTTCTCTAATCCAACGCCGCATTCTCCGAAGATTGAGGAACAAGAGGAGATCCATTAAAAGAAATCTTTCTCAGAGAGAAAATCTAAACAGTAACATCAAATTACAAACTACACGAAAGTGTATTTACGGCATTCATCAGTTGATGAAAAAAGGGCTGGTAACCATTACTCATTTGAAAGTTTCCCACCCTAAGAATTTGGAAGATATCTCGGGGTTAAGACCCCTAATTCTTTTGCTTATTAAAGCACTTACCAATAGCATATTTCCAGGCAGTGCGATCATTGTAGGATTTCTTTGCACTTTCTTATTTTCCTCTAGTTCCGTTGCAAAGGCCGCAGGTCCGTCTGATTCTTGGACCGGACACCCTGACGCGCGCCTCCACAACGCCTCGGAAACCTCCAATCCCCCATCAGAGTCGGGGTGCTCCCGAGAAAAATCTGCCCTGGAAGAGACAATAGAGGATTCTCTTTTATCCTTTCCCAACCTAACTAAAGATTCTCTTTCGGGAGGGAGTGCGAGTAGCACCAGTTCATCGTCTTATTATTCAATCGAATCTACTCCGCACTCTCATAGTCCCTCTTCTTCTGAGGGATTAATTTCTTATGGGAGTTATAGTCCCTCGTCCTCTTCCTCCGTGAATCAACCTTCGCCGTTAGAATCCTTTTCCGTGAATCAACCTTCGCCGTTAGCATCCTTTTCCGTGAATCAACCTTCGCCGTTGACAAAGGATATATCTGGCCATGGAGGTTCCGAGTCCATCAGTTCTCTTTTCGATTTGTTGAATTTGGGTAAGGATAACCCTTTTTTTTTCAGCTAATCCTGGGCTCATGAGGACAGCTATACATGGGGAGATGGCAAGGTTAATGATTGGCAGGGATCCAGACGATGTTCTGGTTGTGGCCAAACGTGTACATGGGGAAAGCAATCATATATCATTTCTTCGGGAGCAGCTCCAGGATTTAGTCACAAATGGAACTGCAAGTGAAGCCTTCAAGATAGGAGTGCCGCATTTTGCGGAGAGCCCACTAGATCAATTTTCCATTCACCCTTTAATTCCTCTCGCTCTCGGTCTCGGTTTGTTCCTACTTCTTGTTTTTTTTTCCTGCGGAAAGTATGGAAAAACAGGTAAGAGAGTGCGAGAAAAAAAGCAGTGGTCAGTAGTGTTTGTTAAGCTTGTGCGCGTTGTTATTTTTTGATTATGTGAGGCTGCATGCGCTTGTTATTTGTTGTTTATGTGAGGCTGCATGCGATTGATTAACTCGTGTCTTTATGTTGTCAGCCATGTGAGAAGGCTATGAAATTCTCTCTTTTCTTTCTTTTTGAATGATGGGTTGGGAAGGCAAATATCTCACTTAATGGTGGGAGGGGTGCCGGGATCCCGTGGTGGGGGATCCTCCCGTCATGATCGACTAAATGGAAAAGTCGCATAGAGGATATTGGTTCGAATCCAATTCATGACGAGTTCAGAAGGACGGCATTCTCTCATAAATCTACAATCTACTATCTCTAATTAGTAGAGTGAAATAGAGTACTCACACAAAGCGAAAGAGCTACACCCGGAAATGCGAGTCCACTCACTACTCGACTACCGACTTTGAAATGCGAAACAATTATTTCATTCAGTCTGGCGGCAATGAACACAAATAAAAGAAAAGGCAACTCATCTATTCATTCAACGAAAAAAATGTCAGTCAAAGTAAGTCAATGAAAAAGCCCCTTACTCCAATCAGTTAGTTAATCTTAACTAGGAAATGCAAGTAAGGAGGCATCTCATCTAGGAACTGAACCCACTAACTTCTACTTAATACAATATTCCAAGAACAGAAAATCAAGTAGTAGTAGTTAAAGTGCTCGCTCATCATCTAGGGAATAACTAAGAGAAATAAATAAGTGTTTCCGCTTATGAAAGGAAAGCTCAACTAGCTAGCTGAAAAGAAAGGAGAAAGCGTCAGTTAATTGCCGGCTAAGAGTTTTTTTTGCTCCCCTCGGAGTGTGTGTATAGGAGAAAGACCCACTTCAATAGTTTAATATGGCCAAGCCGCCACGCCGGGCAAGAGTTCTAATCTTTATTCTTTTTGATGGATTCCTATCTAAAAGGATAATAAAATGCTAGTAAATGCACTCAGTCAACCGAGCAAATGTATAAGAAAGAGTGCTCCCAGGCAGGAAGGGGGTAGGTAATTCACTCAATCAGTGTAGTTTGCCACTTCGTAAGTGAATGAGCAAATGTTCAATGCCAGCCAGGAGTTATATTACTCTTATTCAATGAGACAGGGAAATCTATGAAAAAGATAGTGGGGAATCTCTCTTTTGGGGAAAGAACAGTAAAAAAAAAAAAAAGGAGTGCAATAGAAGGGATACAGAGCCTGAAAAAGTTTCAATTTGATTTCTATCATCCACGTGCTATATAAAAAGGTTTTTTTGGAATTGGTTTTATGTACTTTTCGTTAATATATATATATATATTTACATTTATTCCAGTATGACCTGCATTTCACCAGTCAAATGTTCATTCGAGTCCTCTTCTATATGATATTGACAAGGGATGGTATACGGGAGATAGTTTTGGCTACTTACAATGGTGTAGTGAATATCTTTAGGTAAGGAACTCCACATAGGACATTCTTATGTTTTATTTCAATATGGGAGTCTTTATTTGTTTGTTATGTAGGATATCAGGATATATGGTGGTGGACAAGCTAGAGGTACCTCGTAGGAAAGTACGTAAAAATTGGTACGTCGGGCTAAATGCAGATCCTGTTGACCGCTCCCATCCAGATGTTCATGACAGTTCGATTGCGAAAGAAGCTGCTTCTAAGGAATCTCACCCACAGGACGAATCGGTTGTCAAAGAATCTTCTAAGGAACCCCAGTCCCGTAAGTCAGCTTATAATCTATTGCCACATTGTTCATTGGTCTATTCTAAGAAATGTCTTCTTTTGTTATTTGCATTTGGGGGGTAAAGCTTATCTTCTAGTCATTGAGTTCGCAGAGATTAGAGTTAGTAGAATTGCCTGATGTCTCCAATTTTAGGATGGAAAAAGCTTTAAAGAAAAGGAAAATTACATGCACATAGTAACCATTATACTAATCTGATGTGGATAATGGACTATGCATACTGTGGATGTAGGAATATGTAGGGAACATGCATTTTGATGTTATTTGATTATCATTGTAGGGACTACACAGGGAGTTGATTCCCTGAAAAATGCGTCTGAGCAACAGTCGATTGAAATGAAACTGAATTCTACCCAAGGACAAGAGAATATGGAGTTGTCGAAT
>JAYESD010000051.1:200000-207500 GCA_036927565.1 Tuctoria greenei | reverse complement strand
GGACTTGTCCGTTTTCCTTTCTGACTAAGATCGGACTTGTCCGATTTTTGGCCAGACTTGTCCGATTTTCTCTCTGGACGACTTCGGACTAGTCCGGTCCTGTTCGGACTTGTCCGATATTTCGTGACTCCGAGATTGACCTTTTGTTTTACGACTTGTTTCTTGGGTTTCACGTCAAGTGGGCCTAGGGACGTCGTGCCCAACTCTTTTAGAGCCCATGTGGGACTCTAAACCGGCCTCTACTCATCCCAAAACTCGAAATCCATCTAACCCTAGCCTCCACCCCTATATAAACAACCCCACCCCTTGGTTTGACATCTATTTGCCACTTTTCCACCCACCCAAACCCTAGTTCGTGGGGAGCCACCATCAAGGAGGGAGGAGAAGATCCCAAACAAGAAGAAGAAGAGGAGGAAACGAAGGAGGATCAAGATCTCCACCAAGTTTCGTCCTTCACCACCAATTCATCCCCAAGTTCATCACCAACCCTAGATCATCAAGATCCAAGTGTTACCTCCAAGTTTCTTGGTTCATTGGAGTTCTAAACACCTGGTATACCTTCTATTCTCTTTTCCTTACGAGAATTCAACCCCTAATCTCCAAATTCACGTCGATCTAGAAAACCCTAATCTGCTGATCTCGTCAAGTGCGGACTTGTCCGGTCCCAAGCGGACTAGTCCGATCTTTCTGATTAAATTGTGTTGAATTAATTCTAAAATTTGATCTAATCGAATCCAAACCTGTATAAACTTGTTAAAATCTATTAGAACTAGTTAGTGATCATTAAAAGCGATCTAGTAACAAGTTCTACCTTGCATTGCATCAATCATGCATGTCATGACATATTGAGTAATATTTGTACACTCTTTGATTGTGTTTCTTGTCTTGTATGTTTATTGTGTGGATTAGACGGATTTGCGCTAGAGAGTGCCACGGAGGATCTACAGCATCAAGAGTTTGAAGGCTTTGACCCTAATCAACAGCAAGAGCAAGGCAAGTGTCCTTGAAGCATATTGATCCTGTTTTAAAATAAATGTTTTGTTTGCAAAACTGCATGCTTGTGTCAAATTGATGGGAATCCTATGGTAGGAAGTTTACTAGACTTGTTAAACCACCCTTGTCACCTGGAAATTATGGTAGAGAGTCGGGAAGGGTTTTTACCCTTTTGCTTCGCTTAATCAACTGGGATGGGAACAACTATATCACTCAATTTATTTATGCATGGATGAGATTATGGTTAACATGAACTAGTTAAATATGGTATGGTAATGGGTGATCTAAGCAAGCCTGGTATGTGGATGGGTTGGATGTTACGGTGGTTTGCTTGCTTTAGATCTAAGGACCGGTTCATGCGAGAATAAGCCAGGACTACAGTGCCACCACGAGGCCAAGTTATGGGTGCGGCGTAGCTGATTAATTAGGGCTTTGCTAGTGCTGTTTGGACCATTGTGGATGCTCGGGGAAGGGGTAGTTGGATTGGGTTTGTTGATGATTGGTGGAACTACCCTGGGATCCGAATGGCTCAAGAGGGGGCCCTTGGTTGAAGATGTGCTCTGCGGGAGACATCGCCACCGGTGAAACCTCAGTGGGGTCTAAATAGGCTAGTAATCCCTTTGTAAAGGCTATTTTGTGATCTCTTGGCCACACACCAACGGAAGTGTGTAATATGACTGACGGGTCATGGGCATAAGGGAGGTTCTTAGTCGCCGAAGGGTGATGAAATCACGAACACGTGGGTAAAGAGGTACAAACTCTGCAGAGTGTTAACTAAAACTATCATGATAGCCGTGCTCCCGGTTATGAGCACCTGGACAACTTCCATGATTAGAGGGAAATTGGAATTTGGGATGGTCATGGTTTGATAATGGTTATGGATGGTTATGGATTAATCTCTGGTAATGAATATGGTTATTGGCAATGGTGAAATCTGGAATTTTTTTTTGATGATGGTAATGAATTCAGATTTGGTATTATGATATCATTTATGATTATGATGGGTTTACTTCACATACATAAGATATATTGCTTTTCAAATGTTTTACCGTACTTTTCAGCACTTTACCATTATTATTGTCGTCATTTGAATCAGCCACATGTCATACTTTCCACACTTGCTGAGTACGCCATGTACTCACTCTTGCAATTCCCCACCCCAACAGTTGCAGGTCAGGACTGGGATTTTAATGGCGATAATGCGGAGTTCTAGGCCGTGTCTACCGTCAGCTTTGCCTGTGGTGTTGATTGGAGCTGCGCATATACATACCCTGTCGCTTATGCTGCATAGTTGATTAGTTTGCTTAGTTGTTTAATTAGTTTATTTCCGCTGCATTAGTTGAACTTGTCATTAATATTCATTAGAGCTTGTATTCGAGGATTTAATGAATTGTGTAATAAGAATACTTATTTAATAATTTGAGCTGTGGTAATTTTCTGTATATCCTATTGTGATTTCACTCGTGTATGTGTGGTGAACATCCTGGGCACACATATGCGTAAGCTTGGTTCATTTTCGGAACCGGGCGTCACAGATTGGTATCAGAGCCACAGGTTGACCGTAGGATGCAGCCTAGATAGAATGGACACTTTAGAGCACATAGGAGCACTCAGGAATCGATGTATTTTTGCTTGGAGTGCTGTTTGCTATATATATTGCTTGCTTGTGTGCTTAATAGAGGATTTTGGGATGCTTTAGCATTGCCATGTCCACCTAGGCTAGTGTAGCCAGTTGTTTAGTTTCATATCCCTTGATGCATATAGTTGGGGCGTTTTCTAATTCTTACCTACTGCTTTTCTTCAGATGGTGAGGACTCGCAACCAGAGGGATGGCAATGATGAAGAGGAGAACAATGGAGTGCCTCAGAACAACAATGGGCAAGGACCTACTCAGGGAGCTATCAACATCGAGCAGCTATTGGCCATGCAAAACCAGCTCATGCAGACCATGATACAAACTATGGGACAGCTGCAGGCTGGCAATATCAACAATCAGCCACACATGCCTCCACCGCCACCCCCGCCTCCTCATAACCGATTGGGAGAGTTCATGAGGACTAGGCCGCCAACCTTTGCTCAAGCTGCTGACCCTATGGATGCGGATGATTGGCTCAAGTCCGTGGAGAAGAAGCTAGCCATTGTCCAATGCAGTGACCGGGAGAAGGTGCTATTTGCTTCTCATCAACTCGTTGGAGCAGCTGCAGATTGGTGGGATTCTTATTGCAGTGCTCATGAGAACCAAGAGAGAATTACCTGGGCGGAATTCAAGGAGAGTTTCCGTTCTCATTATGTGCCGGAAGGTGTTATGCTCTTGAAGAGGCAAGAATTTGAGAACTTGAGACAAGGAAAATCAAGCGTGAGTGAATATCTCAATAAGTTCACTCAACTCTCAAGATATGCGCCTGAGGATGTTAGCCGGGACAGCCGGAAGCAATACCTGTTCATGAGGGGATTGAACAATACGATCCAAGTGCAATTGCTCAACTGTGATTATGTCAATTTTCAGAAGCTTGTGGACAAGGCAATTGTGGTTGAGAACAAGATCCGTGAGATGGAGCAAGAAATCAAGAGGAAGGCACCATATCAAGGACAACAACAAGGAAGTAATGTGCGCCCTCGCTTTGCGCCACCCAATGCGCCTAATTACAGCTCCTCTATTCCTGCTCAGCGCCCTGGATATGCACCGCGCCCAACTCAGTTTGTGCAGCAGCGCCCTGTCATGCAAGCACCTAGGCCTCCGACGCCTTATGCACCTCGTGCTGATTTTCCTGGAGCCAATGCTCAAAACCAAGCTCGTCCCAATAATTCTGGTGGAGTTAAGAAGTGCTATACTTGTGGAGAAGCTGGACACTTTGCACATCAATGTCCTAAGTCGGGCCTTGGTCAAGGAAGCAATGCATCGAGGCAAAACCCAAGACCTAATGGAGGACAGCCACAAGGAAGCCGTGGACAGCAGAATTTTGCTCGTGGCAACGTGAACCATGTCTCTACGGAGGATGCTCAACAAGCGGATGATGTGGTCATTGGTATGTTTCTCGCCAACTCCAACCCCGCGACTATGTTATTTGATTCTGGAGCATCGCATTCATTCATTGCATCGAAGTATGTTGCCAAGTATAGTTTGCCTATCTCTCATATGAAGTTTACTCTGTTGGTTAAGTCTCCTGGAGGAGAGATGAGGACAAATATAGTATGTCCAAAAGTAAGCCTTAGAATAAGGGGGGTAGACTTCTCCGCCAACCTCATTGTTTTAGATTCTCAAGGGTTGGATATTATACTTGGTATGGACTGGTTGAGGAAGCACAATGGGGTTATTGAATGTGCCACAAAGACAGTGAAGTTGACCAATGAGGAAGGGATAACTGTAGAATTTGAAGCATCTCAAACCGCACCGAAGCAATTGGAATTGAATCATATAGACGGTGTCGCAATTGAGGAGATTCCGGTGGTGTGTGAATTTTTGGATGTTTTTCCGGATGAGTTGCCAGGTATGCCACCCGATCGAGACATTGAGTTTGTTATTGATTTAATACCTGGAACTGCACCTATAGCTAAGAGGCCGTATAGGATGCCTCCTATGGAATTAGCGGAGCTCAAGAAACAAATTCAAGAGCAATTAGAGAAGGGTTTTATTCGCCCAAGCTCTTCACCTTGGGGAGCGCCCGTTCTATTTGTGGACAAGAAGGACGGATCCCAAAGGATGTGCGTGGATTACCGAGCTCTCAACGAGGTAACAATCAAGAACAAGTACACCTTGCCACGCATAGAAGACTTGTTTGATCAGATGAAGGGTGCTTGTGTCTTCTCTAAGATTGACTTGAGGTCGGGATACTTTCAAATGAAGATTAGACCATCGGACATACCCAAGACAGCTTTTAGGACACGGTATGGATCTTATGAGTACACCGTGATGTCTTTTGGATTGACAAATGCACCTGCCTACTTTATGTACCTCATGAATAAGGTCTTCATGGAGTACTTAGATAAGTTCGTTGTAGTGTTTATTGATGATATTATGATCTACTCGAAGGATGAGAAGGAACATGAGGAACACTTGAGGCTTACGCTGCAGAAATTGAGGGAGCATCGATTGTATGCCAAGTTCAACAAGTGCCAGTTTTGGTTGAAAGAGGTGCCATTTTTGGGTCATATAATCTCAGGAGGAGGAGTATCGGTTGACCCCGGAAAAGTGAGAGACGTGTTGAAGTGGGAACCACCGCAAAACGTCAAGGAAATAAGGAGTTTTCTTGGGATGGCTGGATATTACCGTCGGTTTATCAAGGATTTTTCTAAGATAGCCAAGCCTATGACGGAGTTGCTAACGAAGGGAAAGGCATTCCAATGGACTCATGCTTGTCAAGAGAGTTTTGAGAAGTTGAAGAAGCGGTTGACAACAGCCCCAGTTTTGGTATTGCCAGATGTAAGCAAGAGTTTTGACATTTATTGTGACGCATCAAGACAAGGGCTTGGATGTGTATTGATGCAAGGAGGTCAAGTGGTCGCCTATGCGTCGAGACAATTGAAGAAACATGAGCAGAATTACCCCACGCATGATCTTGAACTAGCAGCCGTGGTACATGCATTGAAGATTTGGAGACACTATATTCTTGGACATAGGTGTGAAATTTACACGGATCATAAGAGTTTGAAGTATATTTTCACACAAACGGATCTGAACTTGAGGCAACGAAGATGGTTGGAGCTCATCAAAGATTATGATTTGGGGATCAACTATCATCCGGGAAAAGCCAATGTAGTGGCCGATGCTTTGAGTAGAAAGGGAGTAAGCCACCAACTTACAGTTCGGGAGTTACCGTCTGAGTTATGTAAGGAGTTTGAACGGTTGAACCTCGGGTTTGTAAATGAGATGGAGATGATGGAATTAAACCCAACCCTGGAGCAAGAAATTAGAGAGGCACAAACCACAGATGAGGAGATCAAGGAAATCAAGGAAAGAATCGAAGAAGGGAGAGAATTCAGATTTGATGAAGACGAACATGGTACCTTATGGCTTGGAAAGAGAATTGTTGTGCCTAATGTAAAGCATATTCGGGAGACAATATTAAAGGAGGCACATGACTCGCCATACTCAATTCACCCTGGTTGTACGAAGATGTACAAGGATTTGAAGACTTGTTATTGGTGGGATAGCATGAAAAAGGACATAGCTGAATATGTAGCATTATGTGATGTGTGCCAACGAGTCAAGGCGGAACATCAAAGGCCAGCCGGATTATTGCAACCGTTGAAGATTCCGGAATGGAAGTGGGAAGAAATTGGTATGGACTTCATAGTTGGGTTACCCCGTACTCAGTCCGGGTATGACTCAATTTGGGTAATTGTGGATCGTTTAACCAAGTCAGCTCATTTTGTCCCTGTGAAGACCAAGTATACAGCTGCACGATTGGCCGAAATTTACATGGAGCATATTGTGTGTCGACATGGAGTCCCTAAGAAGATAGTCTCGGATAGAGGTTCTCAATTTACCTCCAGATTTTGGCAAAAATTGCATGAAGCTTTGGGAACGAGGTTGAATTTTAGTTCAGCATATCATCCTCAAACGGATGGACAAACCGAGAGGACCAATCAGATTTTGGAGGACATGTTAAGAGCTTGTGCTTTAAAGCATGGGAAAAGTTGGGACAAAAGCTTGCCATACGCGGAATTTTCATACAACAATAGTTACCAAGCAAGCTTGAAAATGTCGCCATATGAAGCGCTTTATGGGAGGAAGTGTAGGACACCTTTATTCTGGAATGAGGCAGGAGAAACTCAAGTATTTGGTCCGGACGTGTTGCAAGAAGCCGAAAAGCAAGTCCAAATAATTCGTGGAAACTTGAGGGCTGCCCAATCAAGGCAAAAAGGCTATGCGGATAATAGGAGAAGGAAATTAGCCTTTGAAATAGGAGATTTTGTTTACCTCAAGGTGTCACCAATGAGAGGTCATAAGAGGTTTAACATAAGGGGTAAGCTCGCACCTCGTTATATTGGACCATTCAAGATTTTGGACAAAAGAGGAGAAGTAGCATATAAGTTGGAGATGCCAGCTCATCTTTCAGATGTACATGATGTGTTTCACGTTTCCCAGCTCAAGAAGTGCTTGAGGGTACCGGAAGATCAAGTGCCAATGGAAGAATTGGAACTAGAGGAAGATTTGACGTATGCCGAGCAACCGGTCAAGATCTTGGAAACCAAGGAGAGAGTCACAAGGAACAAGGTGATTCGATGGTGTAAAGTCCAATGGAAGCACCATACAGAAAAAGAAGCAACTTGGGAGCTAGAAGACGATCTCAAGAAGGAATTTCCCCATCTCTTCTCTTCCGCGTCGAATCTCGAGGGCGAGATTCATTTTAAGGGGGGTAGGTTTGTAACACCCTCATTTTCATGCATCATGCCCTACATGCACTCATATACATGATTAACATTAGCCCACAACAAGAGGAACGAGTTTAAAATTGATTCGGAGCATTTAAAATTGATTTGGAGCAAAACCGCACTTAAAACGCA
>JAYESD010000509.1:0-25810 GCA_036927565.1 Tuctoria greenei | reverse complement strand
CCTTTGCTTTCCAAATATGTTTGAATGTATGTCGTTCAAACCATTAGTATCCTATTATAAACTGAAGCAACAGAAAAAGATCCACCCTTCCCCAAGATCCATTTGGCCCTATCTCTATCTCCAGATAAGTGTACTGAATTAAGCTTACCAGCAAGAGAATACCACTGGTCGTGTAAAAAAAACAGGAAGGTTATGCTTAACATGAATCACCCAATTTTAAACAGCACAATGTGCAACAGAGATATCAGGATCAGAGCAATAATCAAAAAGTAAAGGATATAAAACACAAATAGGTTTGTCATCAAGCCAAATATCAGTCCAGAACTTGATGCTTTCACCTTGCCTAGACTCAGTCTTCTCCCTGCCAAATAGATATTTCTTACCTTGATAAAGTCTTTCCACACAGGAGAATCGCCCAACCTCACATTGATACATCCGATGGGTTTATTTCTCACATATTTAACTATAATTATCTTCTGCCAAATCCCTTTCTCATTCTCTAACTTCCACCACCATTTAGTTAACAAGCTAATATTCATCTTTTGCAAATCTTTAATGCCCAACCCCCCCCCCCCCTTTATTTGTATTCGTACAGACTTTCTCCCATCTAATGAGGTGATATTTCTTTTTCTTTTACCCACCCTGCCAAAGAAATTTTCTTCTAACAGCGTCTATTCTTTCTAAATTTGTTTTTGCGATAAAAAACATAGACATATGATATAATGAGATACTTGATAAATAGGAATTAATTAACACAATCCTACCAGCCATAGATAAAATTGAACCTTTCCATCCAGCCAATTTGTTCACCATCTTTTCTTCAAGCATAGCCCAGTCCTTGGTATGCAGTTTACTTGCTGCCACAGGTACACCAAGATACTTAATAGGAAAAGAACCAATCTTACAATTAAATATTCTAGCAAATTGTTTTTCAGTTTCAGAATCCCCATTTATTGAGTATATTTCACTTTTTTCAAAGTTAATTCTTAATCCTAACATTTGTTCATAAAGAGCAAGAAGCAACTTAAGATTCCTAGCCCCAATAACATCTTTTTTCGATACATAAAATAGTATCATCTGCATATTGAAGAATAGCTACACCATTAGGTATGAGATCCTCAGCAAGACCACAAAACAGCTTATTATCCTGAGCTTTATAAATCATTGTAGCCAAGCAATCTGCTACAATATTAAACAATAGAGGGGAGAGAGGGTCACCCTGTCTAACCCCTCTAAAGCTACCAAAGTAGGGTCCTTCCTTACCATTTAGCTTGACACTCAAAGTGCCCTGAGAGACCACCATTTTCATCCAATTGCACCAAGTTGTGCTAAAGCCTCTCACATGCAAGCAAGAGAAGAGGAAGTCTCAATTAACCCTATCATATGCTTTTTCAAAATCAAGTTTTAGAATTATGCCTTTATCCTTCTTATTTTTAGTATGATGCAAGATTTCATGAAAGGAGAGAATACCACTCATTATGTTTCTTTTCTGAATAAAAGCATACTGCACCTCATGAATAATCTTATCAGCCACACTTTCTAACTTAATGATAAGAACTTTGGTAAACCACTTGTAGACACAATTTAGAAGGCAAATGGGTCTATATTGTTTAATTGTCTCAGCTTCTTTGACTTAGGCAGTAGAGTAGTAATTCCAAAATTCAATCTTTTAATGTTCATACTTCCTTTATGGAAGTCATCAAACATTTGTAAGATATCAGATTTTTATATAATCCCAACATGATTGATAAAACTCAATGTGAATCTGATCAGGGCATGCAGCTTTGTTCTCCTCCATTTGCAATAAAGCATATCTGATCTCATATTCTTCAAAAGGCCTAGATAACAGCATGTTGTCCTCATCAGAGACATTTTCACTATCCTTCCAGAGACTATTTTGCAATTTAAAAAAGTTTGCTTCTTCTTTGCCAAATAATTTCTTATAATATTTTGTGGCTAGTCTTAACATATTGTTATTACCAGATATTATATTGTCACCCTCTTTTAAACTGAAAATCATCTTTTTTTCTTCTTTTAACATTAGCTACTCTATGATAAAATTATGTGTTTAAATCACCTTTTAGTAACCAATTTTCCTTACTTCTACTATACCAGTACATCTCCTCATTTTCCAGGATATTCAAATTTTCTTTCAAAAGTTTTGTTTTAAGACTGAACTTTTGTGAAGAAAGGAAAGAATTATCTTCTTTCTGCTCTAGATTTTTTAACTCCTCATTTATCTCTTTTTTCCTTTTTTTCTCTTGGCCAGCTAAGTTATATCCCCATGCTTTAGATTCTTTTTTGAACTTTCTTATTCTAAAGAGAAACCTTCCTAAAGCATCTTTATCTTTTGTAGGTTCTTCCCAAATTCTCTGCACTCTCCTTTTATACTCCTGGTTCTTGACCCAATATAATTTGAAATGAAAGTCAAAATTTTTCTTATGAGTTCTTTTCTAGGGACAGAGACTATCATTGGATTATGATCTGACATAGTCCTTGGTTTCTTAGAAATGGTGAAAGTCTTTTCCCAGCCTGTTGACATGATCACTCTATCCAACACCTCAAGGGTGGGATTCACCTGATTATTTAACCATGTAAAGGCATTGGAACTAGATTTAATTTCCCTGAGGTCATACACATTAATGATGTCATTAAACAAGTTTGTGAACTTACTAAAACTGGAATTCTTGTTTTTATCATTAGCTGATCTCAATATATTAGGATCTCCTCCCATTAGAAAAGGCAACTTATTATACTGACAAATTGAGGCTAATTCTTTTAGGAAAGATTCCTTTTCATCATCATAAGCAGGTCCATATATATTAATTAAACTCCATTCACACTTACTTTTTTTTTATCTAGAAGATCAGTCTCCAGTGTAAACCCACCTTTTATCACTGCTTTAACGTCATATCTCTCACTTTTTATTCCAAAAAGGAGTCCTCCTGATCTCCCCTTTGCTGGAATATAATACCAGTTATATATACTGGCGGGGTCTATATTTCTAAACAGAGCAGGAGTATAGTCCTGAATCATAGAATCTTGCAAGCAGATGAAATCAAAATCAAACTCAGACTTTAAATCTTTCATATAAGGGTATAAACACTTTTTCCTCACCCCTCTATAATTCTAGTAAAGACCTTCCATTTTATCACTTTTTCTGTGTACCACCCCCATTAGACCCAGGATCTTCCTGATGGTCACACCTTCTATATACTGAAGGTCCAGTTCTTAATCTCCTTCTTACTTTTTTCCCATTATCACCTTTTTTCTGCATATTTTATTTTCTCTTTTTCTTTTTATCCTTTTTATCCCCCAACTCTATTCGATTTTCCTCTTTATACCGTTCCAGTAATAAAATCTTATCATTCAAAGTAGTTCCATTTTTTATCATCTCCTCATCTTTATCTTTTTTTTATCTAACATACTAAAATTATTATCATATAACTCCAATCTAGCTAATTCCACATCTTTCAATATATCAATTCTTTCAAAGTCAGAATCTTTAATGTCCACACCCATTTTAGCAGCAAGTTCAACAATAACATCATTATCTAAAACTGCAAAAGAGTTGGAGTTGTTATTCATACCTTCAAACTTCCTCTTGTGCTACTTATCTCTGGAAAGAATTTCTTTCTCTTTCATTTTCATTTGTTCCTCAACTCTTTTGCTCTGTCTCAGAATTTGGAGCTTTTGTTCTTCATTCACATGTCCCCACTAACTGTAATCCCTAGAGATATCATCCACTCTCATTTCCTTGAACCTTCCAGCATCTTGATTACTTTTTGGTATCTTTTCTGTCAGCTGCTCCACTAGATGAAATGGATTCAGACATCTAGCCATTCTGAGTGGCTGACAATCCTTTGCACCTCTTTTACTGTTAACTTCCAAATCCTCCTCATCCAAGAGGTCATCTTCATCGGGATCCCATGAGATTGCTAACATGCCTTCTTCCTTGCTTTTGTCTTTATACTGATCCTTCTTACCCTAGTTTTCATACTCCACAATAACTAGCTTTGGGCTTACAATCTTAGTTACTTTAGGCAGACTAGATTTCTCTTTATCCTCTTGACTTATCTCAGCTAGTTTAGAGGTTAGATTGAACCCTTCCAGAGTCATCCCCTCTTGCATCTTCTTTTCATTGAGTTTATCCTCTCTGAACTTCAAAGGAGCTGATTTGAATCCCAGGCCACTTGAAATTCCTTTAGAAGAAGACTGATCAGCATGACCATATCCAATGTCCCATTTAGACTTTTTTGCTGGTGCATTGTCAAGTTGCCCCACTCTTACTGTTTCCTTCACCTGCTTATCCTTGACCACTTCATCCTCCTATCTTTCATAATATAAGATGTAGAAATATGGCACAATGCTCCCTTCAGCACTTGATTTGACTTTTGTCACATCTCTGCACTCTATCTTTATCCTAACATAATCTATCCTTGTTAAAGATTCCACATCCACTTCTAAAGTGACACCAACCAAGGACCCAACATAGTAGAGTGTCTCAGCACACCTTTTATCATAAGGGACACCCCTAACTCGAAACCAGGCTGATTGCAGCTCTCCACTTGCACCCACTGCCGGTGACCAAGTACTAATAGTAATATAAGCATTTGTACTAGTCAACCCCAAGCTGAAGTGACTACATTCCTGTATGATCTTTTCTGAAGGGAACTTCATTGTGAAAGTGTCCTCATCCACTTGCCTAGCATTCCAGTACTAGGAAACTGCTCCATACTTCTTCATAAACTCCTCCTCTAGCTGTTTCTCAGTCACTGTACCACTCTTCACCTTGATCATAGCAATGTTGGTCCTCTCCTTCATGTTCACCTCGGATGGACAATCAGGAATAACAAAAAAACTCTGCCCCTCAACCTGAGCTGCACACAACTGAGCACAATGCTCCCAGGGAAGCTTTGTATAACACTGAGCAGTTTCATGATCGAACTTGCCACATTTTCCACATCGCTTAACCTGAGGGCAGAAATAAGAGATATGATCTGTTTCACCGCTCCTGTAGCAATGTCTGGAGTTCTCTTCATAGTTCTTTAAATCCTTGCTTTCCCGAGTCTCAGTGTCTTTCTTCCCTTCTGGACCTGTAGTCTGCACCTCCACCACCTTCTCCCCCTTCCATCTGTTCTGAGTCTCCCCACTAGAACTCCTCCAGCCTTGATCTCTTGCCCATTTCTGTCCTTGTTTTGACCTTCTTCCATCTGACCGCCTTGATCCGGATCCATATGACCTCTATGCCAAGAGAAATAACCTCTCCCCCTGCCTTCATCACCTCTTCCATGCGGCCACCCTCCTCTATACCTCCATGGATATCCAAAGTTGCCACCTCTCGGACCATCGCCAGCGCCTCTTCCTGATCCACCTTTCCCAAAACAAGCACCACTCCCCTGGCCCTGATGACCGCTCATGATTACTGGAGCGGGCCTGGATCGAAGAGCTTGTAAGTAGGACTTGGATCTCCCCAAGTGGCTGCAATAATTTTCAAGGTCTAGGAAGGAAGGAGATGACAGATGGGAAGAAATGTGAAACACTAGCCTCTCGTTATCTCCGCCGATCGGGATCTCCTTTTTACCAGTGCCGCGGCAAAATTTCCTCTTGACCCCTGGAACCTAAAATTTCTGTAACACCCTAAAAATTCAAACTTTGCAATACAAATTTGCATCATGTCATTATGAAGAGTTAGAAAAACGTTTGAATTTGAAAACACAAGCCAAAGGAAAATAGAAAAGAAACAGAAAAGAAAAAGAAAAAGGAAATAAAAAGGAAAAACCCCCGCGTGGGCCAAATCCCACCCGAGGCCCATTTCCCCCAGCCCAGCCGCGCCTTCCCCCTCTCTCCTCTCACCCGCTGCCACCCTGGGCCCACTGGTCGGCGCCTCTCCCCTCCCCCTCTCTTCTTCCCCACGGCGCAACTGTCGCGCGCCCCGCGCCCACGATCTCCCCCACCTCGGTTCTGCGCCCAAAATTCGAGCCTCGCACGCGCGCCACAACCGCCGACCCCGCCGCAGCTATAAAACGCCGTCGCCCCCCCCCCCAATTTCCCCCTTCCCCCGAGCTCTCAAACCCTAGCGCCATTGCCACTGGTAAGCCGCCATTGTTCTTCGCGTTCCCGTCGGTTCAACCCTCCGCCCTCCTTCTTTCTTGGCCTAACATGATCGCCGTACAGCCAGGAGCACGCCGGACACACCCGCTCGAGGAGATCCGCACTGCATCACCGGAAACACTGCACACCGTCGAGCTCCGCCGCCTCCAACCGTCGCCGACGCCCTCTACTCCACCCCGAGCCCGATCAACACCCCCAATGAGCTCGCGAGGCCTTCCCATGTGTTTTCCCTCAGTTTATTTCAATGATTAGGCTTTGTTTCATGCGAATTGGCTAGCTCCGGCGAGACCACGGCCGTCGGGCGCCGTCGCGCCGTGCGCTGGCGCTGGCCAAGGGCCGATGTGGCTCGTCCTGAGCCGTCCGCTCGCGGCCAACGGCTGCGATTAGATTGCAGCGTACCCCTTCGGTTTCATAAAATCTGAGCCGTAGATCTAGGATCCAACGGCTAGCATTCAAACATATTTGCGTGCCTGCAGTTTTGCACCGGGGCCCCTGCAAACTTGCGGACTAGCCCCTGGAGAAGTAGGTTATTGCGCAGAGACCTAGGGAATTTATAATCTAGCCTCTGTACTTTAAATAAATTAATTTTTGACTGCACATTTCAAGTCTAGCCCCTGTAAACTCATTTCATATTATTTCTAGCCCCTGTCCAGTTAGGGAAAATTATAGTTTAGCCCCTGGGTAGTTTAAAAACTATTTTCAACAATTATAATATTTCCAGATTTACTAAAAATCACAATAAAAATAGAAATAGATGTAGAAAAATAGATAAAATTTTATAAGATTCAGAATAAATATTTACACAACTTAAAAATATATTTTATTGCTGTATAAATTTAAATAATTCATTTTAGCCACTAAAAATCATGTAGAAATTATATTTAGTTCAGGATTAATTGTATAAAATGATTTTAAACCTATAAATAAATATCACACACCTTTAAAAATTATTTAATGCATTATTTAAATCAGAAATAATATAATAATCATAAATAATTATATTTGCATGTAGAAAAATCCCCAACAATGTGTATTAAGCATGAAAATAATTGTAAAAGTGTTATAAAATGGTAATTCACATTTCTAGCACATAAAATTCACCTTTAATAAATATCATCAAGTAAACTAATGCACATACACATTAAATCTCTCGTAGGTACGTAATTGCGTAGACTTTTGTGGTCGTGTGCATGTGTATGTCTAGCATTGTATGTAGTACTTATTGCATGTTATTTCTCTTCGAATAGACCCGGTTCCCGAGCCGAAGACCAACTTCCAAGAACTCCAGTTCGACAACCACTTCGAAAGAGGCAAGTGTCCTTGACCATCTTGCACCTTTTTAAGGGTTTAGTTAGCTGCATGTTAATTAATATGAATCATATGCTATGCCCTGTTGTGTTACCTTTACCTTGTCGCTGGGTTACGGGAGGAATGGTTATGGGTTATTCTTTACGCTTAGCCATGCATACTAGTTGGGTGGGAAAACATTGACTACACTTGTTACACATGACTTATTATTACGACTATGATTATGATGTTGGAAATGGATGGTAGTAAATAGGAATCTGGCGGGTTGGTTTGAATGGTATGGTGCAGCACGCACGAGACCCGGGATTTGGGGATTGAACCTTGCCATATTCTAAGGACCAGTTTATGGGGTAGCCACTAAGCCATACAGTATCGCCACAAGACTGAGAATGGGGCAGCTTGGTCAATTAATTAGGCCTCTCCCGATTTAGTGTTGGTAGTGGGAAAGTGCGGGGAATTGGTTCAACGTATCTGCCTTGTGATCCACATGGCTCAAGAGGGGGCTTCTCCTGGCGGAGGTAAAATGGACTCTAGGTGCCGGAGCGGTGAAACCTCAGAGGGTCGGTTACTAGTCGGGAGGACCTTTGTAAAGACCTCGTAGTGATCTCCTGGCCGCACACCTACGGAAGAGTGTAATGTGACCGACGGGTCACGGGCATCAGGGAGATTTGCTTAGTCCACCTGGCAACAGGGGATGAAATCACGGCTTGTGGGTAAAGGATACGTTCTCTGCAGAGATTGGGAAACTGTCATGATAGTCGTGCTCACGGACAAGAGCGGCTTGGTGTCGATTTCATAATTAGTATATGGTTGGGTTTAGGGTGGGATTTATGGATTGGAAATACTCATGTGCTATTACTTATTTACTAATTATTTTTACTATAATCTTGATTGGGTGGAATCACCTATATATAGGTTGCTTAATGAAAGCTAAGGTATAGGTAATGCTTAGTGCTAATAGCCATTATGAGCCTTCCTTGTTGTAGCCTTCATTTCATCTCTCTTCCCACACTTGTTGAGTACTCCATGTACTCAAAGCGATTCCCCCTATTCCCCCCCCTCTAGACTATGAAGAAGAAGAAGCAGTAAACGAAGAGTTCTACGCTGATCTGGAGGAGATGTTCTAGGCGGGCGTACCCTCGCGCAACTGCCTGTGGATTGGAGAAAGCGCCATGTTGCTGCCATCTTCTTACTTACCTATGTATTTGCTTTATTGTTGTTTATTTGAGACCTACGGGTCATTGCTGTAAGACCTATTTGTATTTCGAACATGGCTTGTAATATGATACTATTTACTTTTCGTCTACACATGTATGAATGAACTGATCCTGGCATACATGTGGAATGCATCTGGTTAGCTTGTTGGGACCAGGTGTGACAAAAGTGGTATCAGAGCCAGGTTGCCCGTAGGACGCAAGTCTAGATAGAGATGGACGTATTAAGGACTATACTATTTTCCCTAAAAACTATTTTACAAAACTTCTTCGTGCTTCTTCCTTTACTATACTACTTTTGTTATACTGTTTTGATTTGTTGGAGTTCTTACACTCTTCTATTTCAAATTTTGTAGATGGCGCGCTGCAAGCAGACGACGCGTAAGTCCCTGGAGGTCGCGTGCCCCGGCACGCGATGGCTAGCCGCTCTGTCCCGTTTGCCCCTCACCGCGAGGCGGTGATCTGCTCCACCGGGCAGGCTGCTGGCGACCTGTGCCGACGACTTCGTTCGCTACTTCACGCCGCCGGATATCGTCACCCTCGTCTCGACCTGCGCTACACCACCACCAGGGTCAGCGGCCCCCTTTTGACCGAGTGGGCCTGCCAGCTGGCCATCTACTACGACAGTGAGCTGTTGAGGGTTCACTACTCGCCAGCTTGGAGGAGCTCCCAGCGTTCCGCCGAGGAGGACGCGACTTGGGAGGCTACGACTTTCTGGAGTCACGCGCACCATCTTCGTCTCGAGCACTCCTTGCACGCCTACACGCCCCAGTGCCCGAGCGGGACCGCTGACTTTGTGGGACGTGCTGTGGAGAGTCCACTTAGCCTCTACCAGTCTGAGCGTTTGGTGGACGACGCGATCGAGCTGTCTGTGCGGTACAACCGCTGCCAGCAGGAGTTACAGGACTTCCGGGACCTTAACAACCGGAAGGACCAGATCATCCGGCGTTACCGGAGGATCATCCACTGTGACCCAACCCGAGGGCGACCACGCCTGGGTCACCACCACCTTCACCAGCTCCACCAGCCCCACCGGCACCACCAGCTCCACCAGCTCCACCAGCACCACCTGCGCCACCAGCTCCACCTTCTCCACCAGCTCCACCAGCACCACCTGCGCCACCAGCTCCACCTTCTCCACATGCTCCAGCAGCTCCACCTTCTCCACCAGCACCACCCGCACCACCTTCTCCACCAGCTCCAGCCGCTCCACCTTCTCCACCGGCCCCACCAGCCCCACCAGCTTCGCCAGTTCTACCAGCTCCACCTTCCCCGCCTGCTTCACCAGCTCCTGGGTCACCCGCCCACGTCACACCACCAGCCTCTCCGCTAGCCGCACCACCTGTTCTTGTGGCACCCCCAGCCTCTTCCCCAGCTCCTGCGTCACCACCTGTTGCTCCACCGCCTGCTCCAGCAGTACCCGTTGACGAGATCTTCAGCAGTGAGTCAGTGGGCAGCACTCCTGGCAGTGACGAGGACCCGGAGGAGTACATGGACGAGGACCCCGAGGAGTGAGAGTACTCCTCAGCTGCACCGACGACTTAAGACACCTACCCTTAGTTTGTAGGAGTGTGTAGCGACGCCCTCTCCAGTCTTCAGTCGTGTATCTATGTTTATGTTTGAGTTAGTTACTTCATAGTGTGTTTGTGTGGGACGCGAGTTGTGGAATGCCTTAGGCATCTTGTCCACATCCACGTCAGTTGTTCATGGATTTGCTTTCTGTATGGATATTCTCCTTGATGCATGTAGTTGGGATCGTTTACCATAGTATACTCTTCTATATCGTGTCTATTACCCTAAAAGCTTCAGTTATTTCCCGTAGAGATGGCCGGTAGAGGCAGAGGCCGTGGAAAGGGTATTCCACCCAACGATGAGGCACTTGAGGGTTTTCCAGGATGGAACGGTAGAGGTGCTCGAGGAGCACCAGCAGCGCAGCAGATGCAGCAGATGATGGATATATAGACCCAACTGCTCAACAACCTAACCCAAATAGTAGCCAACATGCAGCAAGCTCCACCACCACCACCACCCCCTGGACCCAGATCCCATCTGAGAGACTTCCTTAACACCCATCCACCCACATTTGCCACCCCTACTGAGCCAATGGATGCTGACGACTGGCTAAGGTCAGTCGAGAGCAAGCTGAAGATCGTGCAATGTGAAGGAGGAGAGAAAGTATTGCTAGCCTCTCACCAACTTCAAGGGCCTGCAGCTGATTGGTGGGTTGCCTACACTGAGGCCCATCAGAACCCAGAAACTATCACTTGGGATGAGTTCAAGACTAACTTTCGCAACCACTTTGTGCCTGAGGGAGAGATCCAGGCAAGACGTGAGGAGTTCCTCATGCTGAAACAGGGCCGCATGAGTGTGCGAGACTACTTGAACAAGTTCACCCAGTTGTCTCGTTATGCACCCACTGATGTGGACACGGACTCCAAGAAACAGTTCCGTTTCAAGAAGGGCCTTGACAAAGAGTTGAAGTTCTCCATGTCCTCCTGTGATTACAATAACTTCCAGAAGTTGGTTGACAAGGCCTTCGAAGTGGAAAGAACCAAGAAAGAGTTGGACGAGGATGACAGGAAGAGAAAGCTAGCTCAACGGCATGCTTCTGGCAGTAATGTGCGCCCCCGCTTCACCCCTCAGCCTATGGCACCTATGACCCGCCCCATGAACTCCTACAAAGGCCAAAGGTTCCAAAACCCCACTTACAGGCCACCCACACCCTACAACCAGCAGATGCGCCAGCCACCACAGCCTCCACGCCAAACAATGCAGCCACCTCACCCCGCAGCTCCAGCACCTCGTCCTGCACGCCAACAGCAGCAGAACCAGCACGGGGGTAATAAAGCCCAAGGTAACAATGCAGGGGTTACATGTTACATCTGTGGAGAGGTAGGGCACTACTCCACTCGTTGCCCAAAGAAGCCATCGCAGCAGCAAGCTACACGTGGAAGGGTCAATCATGTGGCAATTGAGGAAGCTAATGAGGCGCCAGACATGGTTGTTGGTACGTTCCCTGCTGATTCTCATATAGCTACGATGTTGTTTGATTATGGTGCCACCCATTCATTCATATCTAGAGAATTTATAAGAAGGCATGACATGGTAGTGCATTTAATGACTCATCAACTTATAGTCAACTCCCCTGGAGAAGAAATGATAACAAGGCAAGTATGCCCTAATGTAAGGTTAGACATAAGGGGGGTAGCCTTCTCAGCGAACCTCATAGTCCTTGAATCTCAAGGGTTGGACATTATCTTGGGAATGGACTGGTTGGCAAAATACAATGGGGTGATCCATTGTGCAACCAAGATGGTTTGTTTGACACATCCAGATGGCACCAAGGTTGAGTTCAGTCCTGATCCAATGCCAATGACAAGGGTTCAGGTTAATCAAGTTGAAGGAGTAGAAGAAATCAAAGTGGTTAGGGAGTTTCCAGATGTATTCCCTGAAGAGCTACCTGGTATGCCACCTGATCGGGAGATTGAGTTCATTATCGAGCTTATACCTGGGACGGCTCTGATATATAAGAGGTCGTACCGAATGGATGCCAAACAGCTAGCGGAACTGAAGGATCACATCGAGGAGTTATTGGAGAAAGGTTACATCCGACCTAGCTCGTCGCCATGGGGAGCACCGGTTATCTTTGTACCTAAGAAGGATGGCACACAAAGATTGTGTGTGGATTATCGTGCATTAAATGCGATGACCATCAAGAATAAATACCCACTGCCGAGGATTGAAGATTTGTTCGATCAGTTGCGAGGAGCATGTGTGTTCTCCAAGATTGATCTTCGTTCTGGTTACCACCAGTTAAAGATTCGACCCTCGGACATTCCCAAGACTGCATTCGTCTCTCGATACGGTCTTTATGAGTACACGGTCATGTCATTTGGGTTGAACAACGCTCCTGCCTACTTCATGTACCTCATGAACAAGGTATTTATGGAATACTTGGACAAGTTTGTGGTGGTATTCATTGATGACATTTTGATATTTTCCAAGAATGAGGAAGAACATGAAGAACATCTAAGGTTGGCATTACAGAAGCTTCGGCATCACCAATTATACGCTAAGTTCAGCAAGTGTGAGTTCTAGTTGAAGCAAGTATCATTCTTGGGACACGTCATATCAGAAGGAGGAGTAGAAGTAGATCCAGGTAAAGTGGCACGTATTCTCAAGTGGGAAACGCCAGAAAATGTGGGAGAAATCCGAAGTTTCTTGGAAATGGCTGGTTACTATCGACGATTCATTGAGGGATTCTCAAAGATCGCACGTCCGCTAACCAAGCTACTTGAAAAGGAAGCTAAATTCAAGTGGACACCGGAATGTGAAGCAAGTTTCGCCGAACTAAAGAAGAGGTTGACTACTGCTCCAGTGTTGGTTATGCCCGATATGCAAAAGGAGTTCTCGGTCTATTGTGATGCTTCCGGACAAGGACTGGGATGTGTTTTGATGCAAGAAGGACATGTGGTGGCATACGCTTCAAGACAGCTCAAAAAGCATGAAAAGAATTACCCTACCCATGACCTGGAGTTAGCATATGCCGTTCATGCATTGAAGCTATGGAGACACTATTTGATGGGGAAAAGAACAGAAATCTACACCGACCACAAGAGCTTGAAGTATATCTTCACTCAACCTGACCTTAATCTCCGACAACAAAGATGGCTCGAGCTAATTAATGATTTTGATGTTGGGATCAACTATCACCCTGGGAAGGTGAATGTGGTCGCAGATGCCTGGAGTAGGAATCCACAATGCAACAGTATGATTGTACAAGCTCATCAACCACAGTTATGTGAGGAGTTTGCGAGACTGAACCTATGCATAGTGTCTAACACAGATGCGGTAGCTATGGAAGTGGATTCCACGTTGGAACGAGACATTAGAGAAGGCCAAAAGGAAGATAAGAAGATCCAGAAGCTCAAGAAGTTGATGAAGATTGGTAAAGCCCCAGATTTCAGGGAAGACGAACACGGAACCTTATGGTTGGGAAAGAGAATATGTGTGTCGAATGTCAAGGAGATCCGAGAACTGATATTGAGAGAAGCACATGATTCGTCCTATTCTATTCATCCTGCAAGTACCAAGATGTACCAAGACCTTAAGGATCGATATTGGTGGCTTGGCAGGAAACGTGATGTGGCCGAGTATGTGCCTCTGTGTGACACATGTCAGTTGGTCAAGGCGGAACATCAAAGACCCGCTGGACTACTTCAGCCACTCAAGATACCCGAATGGAAATGGGAAGAGATAAGCATGGACTTTGTTGTGGGGTTACCAAGGACCCAGTCAGGATACGACTCCATATGGGTCATCGTGGATCGTTTAACTAAAGTCGCTCATTTCATACCGGTCAAGGAAAACTACAATGGCTCAAAGTTGGCAGAACTATACAAGGCAAGGATTGTATGCTTGCATGGTGTCCCGAAGAAGATAGTGTCTGATCGAGGTACCCAGGTCACTTCAAGATTCTGGCAGAAGTTACATGAATCAATGGACACTCGACTCAATTTCAGCTCAGCGTATCACCCCCATACGGATGGTCAGACAGAACGGACGAATCAGATCCTGGAGGATATGTTGCGTGCTTGTGCCTTGAAGAATAGCAAGAGTTGGGACAAGAATTTACTGTATGCGGAATTCTCTTACAACAACAGTTATCAAGCTAGTGTCAAGATGTCCCCGTTTGAGGCATTGTATGGGTGAAAGTGTAGAACACCCTTGTTCTTGAATCAGACAGGAGAAGGTCAAGTGTTTGGTCCGGAAATACTAAGGGAAGCCGAAAGACAAGTGCAAGAGATCCGAAACAACCTGAAGACGACACAGTCAAGGCAGAAGAGCTATGCAGATGCTCGACGCCGTAATCTAACTTTTGAGGTTGGAGATTTTGTGTACCTCAAGGTATCGCCAGTGAGAGGCCTAAGATGGTTCAAAGTGAAGGGAAAGCTAGCACCTCGCTACATTGGTCCGTACAAGATACTAGAAAGAAGAGGAGAGGTAGCTTATCGTCTCGAACTACCGTCTCAACTTTCGGATGTACACGATGTGTTTCATGTGTCGCAACTGAAGAAGTGCTTAAGAGTGCATGAGGAATAGTTACCCATGGAAGCTATAGATGTGCAAGAGGATCTTTCATACGCGGAGCAGCCGATACGGATTCTCGAGACATCAGAACAAGTTACAAGAAACAAAGTCACCCGAATGTGCAAAGTGCAGTGGAAACGTCACTCAGAGGCAGAAGCAACTTGGGAGAAAGAAGAAGACTTAAAAGCCGAATTCCCCTATCTCTTCTCTTAGGACGCCCGAATCTCGAGAGCGAGATTCCTTTTAAGGGGGGTAGAGTTGTAACACCCTAAAAATTCAAACTTTGCAATACAAATTTGCATCATGTCATTATGCACATTGTGTGATATTTGAAATTTTGAATGAGTTAGAAAAACGTTTGAATTTGAAAACACAAGCCAAAGGAAAATAGAAAAGAAACAGAAAAGAAAAAAGAAAAGGAAATAAAAAGGAAAAAACCCCGCGTGGGCCAAATCCCACCCGAGGCCCATTTCCCCCAGCCCAGCCGAGCCTTCCCCCTCTCTCCTCTCACCCGCTGCCACCCTGGGCCCACTGTTCGGCGCCTCTCCCCTCCCCCTCTCTTCTTCCCCACGGCGCAATTGTCGCGCGCCCCGTGCCCACGACGCACCCGCGCCCACGATCTCCCCCACCTCGGTTCTGCGCCCAAAATTCGAGCCTCGCACGCGCGCCACAACCGCCGACCCCGCCGCAGCTATAAAACGCCGTCGCCCCCCCCCCCCCCAATTTCCCCCTTCCCCCGAGCTCTCAAACCCTAGCGCCATTGCCGCTAGTAAGCCGCCATTGTTCTTCGCGTTCCCGTCGGTTCAACCCTCCGCCCTCCTTCTTTCTTGGCCTAACATGATCGCCGTACAGCCAGGAGCACGCCGGACACACCCGCTCGAGGAGATCCGCACTGCATCGCCAGAAACGCCACACACCGTCGAGCTCCGCCACCTCCAACCATCGCCGACGCCCTCTGCTCCACCCCGACCCCGATCAACACCCCCGGTGAGCTCGCGAGGCCTTCCCATGCGTTTTCCCTCAGTTTATTTTGATGATTAGGCTTTGTTTCGTGCGAATTGGCTAGCTCCAGCGAAACCACCGCCGTCGGCCGTCGGGCGCCGCCGCGTCGTGCGCTGGTGCTGGCCAAGGGCCGACGTGGCTCGTCCTGAGCCGTCCGTTCGCGGCCAACGGTTGCGATTAGATCGCAGCGTACCCCTTCAGTTTCATAAAATCTGAGCCGTAGATCTAGGATCCAACGGCTAGCATTCAAACAGATTTGCGCGCCTGCAGTTTTGCACCGGGGCCCCTGCAAACTTGCGGACTAGCCCCTGGAGAAGTAGGTTATTGCGCAGTGACCTGGGGAATTTATAATCTAGCCTCTGTACTTTAAATAAATTAAGTTTTGACTTCACATTTCAAGTCTAGCCCCTGTAAACTCATTTAATATTGTTTCTAGCCCCTATCCAGTGAGGGAAAATTACAGTTTAGCCCCTGGGTAGTTTAAAAACTATTTTCAACAATTATAATATTTCCAGATTTACTAAAAATCACAATAAAAATGGAAACAGATGTAGAAAAATAGATAAAAAATTATAAGATTCAGAATAAATATTTAGACAACTTAAAAATATATTTTATTGCTGTATAAATTTAAAAAATTCATTTTAGCCACTAAAAATCATGTAGAAATTATATTTAGTTTAGGATTAATTGTATAAAATGATTTTAAACCTAGAAATAAATATCACACACCTTTAAAAATTATTTAATGCATTATTTAATCTGAAATAATATAATAATCATAAATAATTATATTTGCATGTAGAAAAATCCCCAAAAATGTGTATTAAGCATGAAAATAATTGTAAAAGTGTTATAAAATGGTAATTCACATTTCTAACACATAAAATTCACCTTTAATAAATATCATCAAGTAAACTAATGCACATACACATTAAATCTCTCCTAGGTACGTAATTGCGTAGACTTTTGTGGTCGTGTGCATGTGTATGTCTAGCATTGTATGTAGTACTTATTGCATGTTATTTCTCTTCGAATAGACCCGGTTCCCGAGCCAGAGACCAACTTCCAAGAACTCCAGTTCGACAACCACTTCAAAAGAGGCAAGTGTCCTTGACCATCTTGCACCTTTTTAAGGGTTTAGTTAGCTGCATGTTAATTAATATGAATCCTATGTTATGCCCTGTTGTGTTACCTTTACCTTGTCGCTTGGGTTACGGGAGGAATGGTTATGGGTTATTCTTTACGCTTAGCCATGCATACTAGTTGGGTGGGAAAACATTGACTACACTTGTTACACATGACTTATTATTACGACTATGATTATGATGTTGGAAATGGATGGTAGTAAATAGGAATCTGGCGGGTTGGTTTGAATGGTATGGTGCAGCACGCACAAGACCCGGTATTTGGGGATTGAACCTTGCCGGATTCTAAGGTCCGGTTTATGGGGTAGCCACTAAGCCATACAGTATCGCCACAAGACTGAGAATGGGGCAACTTGGTCAATTAATTTGGCCTCTCTCGATTTAGTGCTGGTAGTTGGAAAGTGCGGAGAATTGGTTCAGCGTAAATGTCTTGTGATCCGCATGACTCAAGAGGGGGCTTCTCCTAGCGGAGGTAAAATGGACTCTAGGTGCTGGAGCGATGAAACCTCAGAGGGCCGGTTACTAGTCAGGAGGACCTTTGTAAAGACCTCGTAGTGATCTCCTAGCCGCACACCTACGGAAGAGTGTAATGTGACCGACGGGTCACGGGCATCAGGGAGGTTTGCTTAGTCCACCTGGCAACAGGGGATGAAATCACGGCTTGTGGGTAAAGGATACGTTCTCTGCATAGATTGGGAAACTATTATGATAGCCATGCTCACGGACGAGAGCGGCTTGGTGTTGATTTCATAATTAGTATATAGTTGGGTTTATGGTGGGATTTATGGATTGGAAATACTCTTGTGCTATTACTTATTTACTCATTATTTTTACTATAATCTTGATTGGGTGGAATCACCTAGATATAGGTTGCTTAATGAAAGCTAAGGTATAGGTAATGCTTAGTGCTAACAGCCATTATGAGCCTTCCTTGTTGTAGTCTTCATTTCATCTCTCTTCCCACACTTGTTGAGTACTCCATGTACTCAAAGCGATTCCCCCTATTCCCCCCCTCCAGACTATGAAGAAGAAAAAGCAGTAAACAAAGAGTTCTACGCCGATCCGGAGGAGATGTTCTAGGCGGACATACCCTCGCGCAACTGCATATGGATTGGAGAAAGCGTCACACTGCTGCCATCTTCTTACTTACCTATGTATTTGCTTTATTGTTGTTTATTTGAGACCTACGGGTCGTTGCTGTAAGACCTATTTGTATTTCGAACATGGCTTGTAATATGATATATACTATTTACTTTTTGTCTACACATGTATGAATGAACTGATCCTGATATACATGTGGAATGCATTTGGTTAGCTTGTTAGGACCAGGTGTGACAATTTCTTGCAAACCCCCTGACTTCATTCGAAATCCCTAACGGAGCAGAAATCCCCAAATTCGAACCCAGCTTCTTGCAGATCACCTGGCCATCCAACATACAAGGACCCGAAACCCTTGCATCCGACCGATCCCAGCCCGACAAAAAACGCTGCAAATTGGGATTATGAGCAGGATTAGAATATCGAACCCATTTTTTCCTTTGCGATCAATCCTGCTGCCGCCCTTGAGAGACGACAAAAGCCTCTCCCGTCGACGGAGTAGAGGCCGCGGTATCTCCTAATAGCCGCCGAACCTCCGTCGAGTAATCTCCGGCGATGGGGGCGTCGTGCGTTGAGCATAGAAAGACGCGAGAGAGAGCTCTTTTTTTGCCAGCCATTCGCGTTCTTTTCTCGTGTTCTTTTCCAGTTGCAGCTGATCTACAGGTACGTGCTCCTAATAATTCTGGTTCGATTATTAGTATAGTTAAAGCTTAAACGTGTGTGTGCGCGTGCTGGCAAAGGCCAATCTTAAACGATCTGGTGTAAGATCAAGCTGACGACAGCTGGTTCAACCGTATGTGGATCTGTAGCTAGACGGACCCGTATACATATTTTTAAATACATATAAAAAGAGTAGAGCATACCACACGACCAATGAGGTATGCCAGGTAGATGCAGAACTTTAAACTAACTTATAACTGCACTAATAATGGAAGAAGATTCGACCGACTTCAGCTTATATAGTACGTATATCTGCTAACAGGTTGATGCGTATTAGATGGACTTTAGAGTACCCAGAATCACGTCATAGAATTGGAGAAAAGGTGGACTGGACACCCAGATCAATAAAGAACAGCGATCGGAATGTACTCACTCTATCTTAAAATACTTGTCACTTAGAAATAGAATTTTAATTTATTTTGAATTAAAATTCTTATTGATAAGTTTTTAGGGATGGAATGAGTAATCAGAGACGGAAACGATAGAAGAAAACTGCAGTAACAGCCAGATGTATGGATCATTGATAGATAGATTGTTTCAGGAGGACACTACGTAAGAAATCCAAATAGAAAACAAAAATAGGTGACGTGCTGAAAAGATTACGTCTTTGATAAACTTAAGAGAGACGCGACCGCCTCAGTGAGGATCTGACATGGCTCGGTTGGACGTACAAGGAGACGCGTTATAATAAAGACCATCTCAATTACGTAGGTATCCGAGACGCGCCCGCCTTTCTGACAGACTGGAGACACGGTTCTATTGAGCGCGACTCATATTTTTTCCATAACTGAGACGAACTTTCCTTGCCGTTTGTCTTCTTTCATAATCGAATCCGGTTCGTCTCCCATACTCACCGGTCAGGCACGTCTCCCTTTTGTTATGGAAGCGGGCTCGTCTCTCATTCCCTCTATAGAGAGACGAGCTTTATATCTGTTTGTCTCGGTTTTTTGTTGTCCTTCTACGACCTACCAGCTGTGGCAGAACAAGTGGCTACCAAATCTGTCATGTTCTTGCTCTGTTCTTTCCCTCTTTCATTCTAAAAGTCTTGCGGTGATTATTAGTGGATCTTAAAATAAAAGGGTTAGTCCTCTCCTCCTCTCCTGTTCTTTACTATTTTTTTACCTTTAGATCTTCTTTGATTGAAGTTGGCTTGCGGTGATTATCAGTGGCTTCGAATTTCTTTGATTTAGCTCTTCTTTTCTGTACGTAGATGTTGTTAGATTGAAGTTGGATGTATGGGTCGCGCCTTTGCAATGAATATATCCAAGGGGTAGATGCATTTATCGCTTTCGCGAGGAAAGACATGTTGGACAATATTAGAGAGACTATTTGTTATCCTTGCAAACACTGCAAGAATGAGAAGAGATATTACACAGATGAAGTATTGAGGTCAAATTTGATTGCGCATGGATTCATGGTGGATTATCGATGTTGAAACAAACATGGGGAGGAGGGGCTTAATAAAGCAGAGATGAGAGATTCATATCTAGAGAGGGAGGTTCCTACCAGTGTCCAAGAAGATCACGATGAGGATGTGAAAGAGCCAGATATATCAGGGTTCACCGATGATGACATTGAGTTTCGAGTGAATAACATAGAGGAGATGGTACGCAATGTCGAGAGACATGGCGACGATGATCGGTACAGTAATGGTGAACTTGCAAATTACAAGAAGATGATCGAAGACTCGAAAAGGCCATTGTATCATAGTTGTTACAAGAAGACTCCAAGAAGATGATCGAAGCCTTCTGCTAATGGTTGGAGGAATCGCTCAAATGGAGGTCGGGAGAGAGCTAGTGTATCCTGATCAGACCATGCTTGACAACATTCAGGTGGACACAACATCCTATGTTGTGGTCAAGGTGGACATGGTGCATGAAAATACAAAACCTGGAGCTTGAAATGCCACCGGGTGATACAACGCTGACTATGCGGGATGCAGTTACTAGAAGGATTCAGTGGAGACGGACCCTTTTTGTTGTTGACCCAGCAGCAGCAACAGCTTTCGTGTCGACCTCTTCAATGTCGAGGCACGTCTGCTTCTGCATCTAAATCCAGAACGGATGGATATGTCTCCAATTCCAGAGCTATTGTTGCCTCTAGTTATAGAGAAGCAGCAGAAGTCTCTAATTGGAGAGCAGTTGCCTCTAGTTACAAAGAAGCCACATATGTATCCAACCGTAGAGCTGCCGCATAACTCTCCACTTGAAGAGCAGTCGAATCGATCTCCACCTCGCACTCGAAGTGCCCTGCACCCTACACCTGATCAGCCGCCGGCAAAGCCGACGAAGAATGTACGTGCCAAGAACAAGGGTCTGCCGCAGCGGCGATTATCGTCAAAGGAAAGTTGAAAGAAACCAATGAGAGAGTCGGAACCTAACCCGAGAGCGTCAAAAGCTATGACGCATGCAAACCCGAAGTATGAACTGAGAAAGCCGATGCTAACTGTGGCCGCACTCAAACAAGTTCTTAAACCTTGTGTTCAGCTTCATCAATACTACATGGAAAATTGCAAAAAGTGTGATACCATACTAGTGTCATTGAAGGATAAACACTTTATTCTAGGTGATGGCGCTTTTGTCATCTCATGGTCCAATCTCTACGACCTTTTCAACCTCAACGCGTTGGATATCTCCCTAATACGCTGCTTCGCATTGTAAGTCTCCTAAGAAACTAGGTTCTTTAATACATACTCAATACAAGTGTCATATGTGACAAATTTGACATTTTGCATGTAGGTACCAGCAACAACATGCTCGTCATAACACGCGAAACGCGTCTGCTGCATATCTTGACCCGCAAGCAGCAGCAAAACCTCTTTTGCAAACGGCGAAGGGCAGAAAAGAAGTTATTCAATATTTTTTGAAGGCAATGAAATAGTACAGTGATAAGGACCTCTTATTCCTAGCGTTCAACACGGGTAACCATTGGGTAACCATAGCAATATCTACACGGTACGACCAGAGTTGGTACTGTGACTCCTCAAGGCCGACAGATGACAAAACTGGCGAGCGAAAGACCCGTTCATGAAATGATATTTCTTCCGTTATTGACGAGTAAGTTCTTTCTTCACTTTAGTTTCCTTGCACGATAATTTTATATTAACTATGAATGTTTTTGTTTAGGGCTTTTAGACAAGTAAAAGAAAAACGTCGATAGCTTACACATCATACTACATTAGACGTCCCACAACAAGCTCCAGGCAACACATGCGGCTTCCACGTCTGCATACACATGGCTTCTTTGGAGAGCAACCTAATTGCAATGTATGTGTAAGTGCATTTATTTTACTTTATTACTAATCTTTTGCTAAATCTCATTTTATCGTGTGGCAGGATTACAGACATATCTTAAGGAACGCTGAACATTGTAGCCTTGAGTAAGTTAGAGACGTCCTATGCAAGTTTATCTTTTCTGAAATCATTAATACAAACGGAGAATTTCATTACCCAATAGAGGATTAGGTGACACTTTGTGTAAATAGTTACTTAGTAACCATGATTTACACTTGTTAATATTTGATTGGTCAATGTGTGTACACTTTGTTAATATTTGATTAATTACATGTTAAGCTGGATGAACAGGAGACATTTGGCTACATATGTTTCTATATGTGTATGTTGTTGACACAGGTAATGCGGCTGCCAAATTCTGGCTAGCTCCAGGATGCAGCCAGGAACCAGAATAATCACGGGTGTGGGTACCTAATAGGAGACGTGTGTCTAGCAGAGAGTGTCTCCTGTTAGCGCTGCATTGAACTTGCAGAATCCGCGACGCGCTGTAACAGAGGATGTCTTGGATTATCTAAATAAAGGAGACAGACTTCCTTATAGCACGTCTCAGATAAGACAACAAATGTGCGACGGGCTGTCATAAAGAACGTCTCGGACCATTCAAAATATATGAGACGCGCTGCATTAGAGCGTGTCTCTTATTCAAAATGATGGGCAACACGCGTCTCCCCGTCTCCAATGACCTCGTAGAGCTCGTCTGTTATGACTCAGTGAAAGGAGACGTGCTACCTTTGAGCGTGTCTCCCACCTAGTCTTATCGGTGATGCGCCTTGCCACTCATCCCTGGTGACAACGTAATGCGAGAAGCGACGACGGAGATGCATAGTTTATTCGTCTTCCTTCTTCGTTCGAGCACGTTCGTATCAGACTTTCTTACGTAGTGGGGGCATGATAAAAAGAAATAAGAATAAGGCTTGCATGGCGCCCACATCCATCCTGACCATCCATGATCCATGTGCTTGACAACCATGACCAGGGCGCGCCATCCGGGAAGCAGGTGAACGGAGCACCGTGCCTCATGCTGGTTTGTTCGTTATTGGACCCCATTCGTCCCTTTCCCGATCGAGCTAGCCGGAGTATTTGATTTTTTTTCCATAGGAAGAAGGGATCCATCATGGAGCCAGCCAGGGATGGAAGGTGCGTGGCCAGGATGCAGGAGGATCTGGAAGCGGAGTGAGGTGGCCGCGGCCGCCGGAGAGGAGGGGGGATGAACACGGACGTGAGCGGTGTCGCGAGGCAGGGAGCAGCCGCGTGTCCGTGAGGTTGATGGTTGACACCTGCTGATTGAGGGAGGCGGGATCGGCGGACGGACGGATCGATGCGTCTTCGTCCGTCGGTGACCACCGTGCATCTTCTTACACCTTTAATCGGGGGCTCCTTTCTTTTTTGCTACTTGGTGTGGTTCTCGCGGACATACGGCTTGTTCAGAGTAGCGTCCAGTCACGAAATATCGTCAGATCGGTATGATGCATGGATGATCCATCAGCGCGGGCACTGTGCTATGTACCAGTAGCAATTAGTTTCGGAGCAGCATCCATTAAGGCAGTGCAGTTAGGGGTGATCATTCCGACTATCTGAAATTTCGGATCATCCGAAATTTTGGATCGAGTAATTCGGATTTTTCAAAATTCAAGTTTTCAAAACTCATATCCGAGATTGTACTTGAAATTTCGGGGTACCCGCAAATTTGGATACCCGCAAATTCGGGTTCTGGTATTACCGTACTATCCGAAGAAACTCTAGGGACAAAGCTGCTTACGCAGAGGATCTCGACTGTCGGCGTAGGTGGAGCTCGCCCGTCGCCAACTCGCCATGGGGTCAGGGAGCTCGCCCGTCGTCGGTGGTGGGGCACGGCGCCTGTCAAGGGAAAGTGTCATTGCTGATGGTGAGGGTCGGGTGGGTGCGGATTTCAACCACCGTCGCGGAAGGGTGGGGCTCGCCCGTCGCGGGTGGTGAGGGGCGTGGCCTGTCGCCAAATCATCGGAGCAGTAGGAGGGCGAGGGTCGGTGCACGAGCGCCAGGACCGTCGGAGTGTGGGGGGAGGAGGGCAGTAGAGCGCCGAATGCAGGAGCTCTGGAGGCGGAACTTGCATCATGTAAGGCGGGTCAGGCGCCAAGCGCTACTAGAGTTACGTTTGCAGCTTATGGGCTATTGGGCTAGGCGTGGAGTGGGGATCGTTGCTGGTGGCTCGACCGAGAGCTGCTGGCTGGGCCAAGTGCTAGGGGCTGGTAGCGGAGATCGGGTATTTTGGGAATTCAGGTACCGGACACTACTACCTGAATGCACCCAAAATAAATTCGGGTTTTGACAATCTTTACCCGAAATTTCGGGTTTCGGGTTTTTTCAGGTTCGGATTTTTGGCCCACCTCTATGTGCAGTAGTCACGAGTTTTGTGAGAGGCGCGGCGCCAGATTAGCTTCTCTCGTCGACTCGCCCAACAATCGAGTGATTTTCTTGATTTTCCGTCCATCTCTGCCGTCCAGCGTTAAATATTGCATGTCTGACCCAACTCGCTGCGACGGACGGTAGGGATAGCGCAAGGGCCGTCGACACGCGTACGCGGGTCGCACCGGATTCGATTTAAAATTTGACGGTAGGAACCGTCGTTTTTCACAATATACTTTTTGTAGATTGTTTTATTATCACCAGCTAGTTCATTTTTTTAACTAATCGGTAATAAATAAAAAGATCCGAAGAGAGTACTACATAACCATGCCACTAATCCGGGATAGCAAATCTGGAAGACTCGTATCATATGAAACTAAGATCTTATTAATAAGTTATACTCCTTAGGTATAGTACAGATATTCTATAAACGTACGTTCATACGTACCACGATCACGACTCGTAGACAGTAACTCTAAGCGTATATATAAACATATAACGATCCGTTCTAGAAAGGGACAAGATGCAGGGTCGTAATCCTGATTCAATCTCGTAGAAGCGGCACTGCACACAGTAGAGGTCGCGGCAAATCTCCAAACGCACGCGCGCGCTGACGCCGGGGTTCTGTGGAGGAGCTTAGCTAGCGTTGAAGCAGAGAGAGAGGTTGAGATAAGCCGGCAACATCCCCGGGCCGTACCCCGTACGTATGGATCTCTGCCTATCCGCTCGCCCCACTCTTGTCCCTCGCCGGGGGCGCAGACGTCCCCGCCCGCCGCCTGGTCCCCGTCCAGTCCAGCAGGCACGGCTCGCTCGCTCCTACTGCGTGCCGACTGCCGAGACAGGACGCAACACCCGTATCCCACTCCCTTCCCGCCGATAGAAATGAGCACGTCCACACCACTCGCTCGCTCGCTTGCTCACGTCGCGGAAGCCGCCGCTCCGCTTCCTATTTCACCAGCGGCGCCGAATCTATCCGCGCCGCACGCTGATATTTTCGGCAAGGGAAAGAGAGGTCGCTCTCGCTCTCACCCCGCGCGCACGTCTCCGCTCCCCGTATATTTTGGGCAGGGGGCGGGGTTGGATTTCCGGCGCTCGCTTTTCTTTTACCGGCACTGATCTCACGCATCGCGTCGTTTGCTCCGCGTCGAGCACGAGAAAGGGAAAGGCCGCGGCTCCTGCAGCTGCAGGGGAGGGGGGGGGGGGGGGGGGGGGGGGGGGGGGGTTCACGTCTCACAACGGACGAGCGGAGCAAAAGGAGCCGTGGAGGCTAGGCTACTCCAGATTTGGGTGCTCCGCTCGTCACGGGTGAAACCGATGAAAACACGACAAAAAAAAAAGAGACGGCTCATCTTGCTTTGCCTTAATGCACCAATGTACAGAAACGGAAGCGGGGGCGAGGGGAAAACGACAGGAGAGGAGAGAGAGGAGTGAAAACTGC
>JAYESD010000508.1:0-25813 GCA_036927565.1 Tuctoria greenei | reverse complement strand
CCGATCTTCGTTGCAAGTATTTCCTCGCCTCATGCATTTACTTTAATTAAATTGCTGTCATTTGAATTAAATTTCTCTCATTTGAATTATGGTTATGTTTAGGTTTATTGAATTGCTCTTATGGTTATGTTTAGGTTTATTGAATTGCTCTCATTTGAATTATGGTTACGTTTAGGTTTTGAATTGCTCTCATTTGAATTATGGTTATGTTTAGGTTTATTGAATTGCTCTCATTTGAATTATGGTTATGTTTAGGTTTATTGAATTGCTCTCATTTGAATTGAATTGCTTATGTTAGAATTGAGTTGATAAATTGATGAATTACAATGAATAATTGTTATGTTTAGGTTTATTTGAATTGCTTATTTTTTTGAATTATGGTTACAATTTTAATTTTGATTGCTTGAGTGTTCAAGTACTATATATACATAAATGGGCTTTGGACAGGCTTGACAAGGCCCGACAAGGCCCATTTAGTGGTAAGGTAAAGTATGCGTGTAGACGGGCACGAAGGCGAACGACGACGGTGAGGATGGCAAGCACCTGCGCCAGCGTTGTCCAGGCGACGCCTAGTCGTCGCCTAGGCGTCAAGTCGCTCCTGACCGGACGCCATGGCCGGTCGACTCGCCTGGACCAGGCTGCCGCCGCCTGGTTGCCGCCGACACTCTCCATTGCCTCTGTTCGCCCCTCGAGGCCTCGTCGTTGCTAGGTTGCCACCATCGTAGCCGAATCTCCACCGCCATCGTTGGATCGCCGCGGCCGCCGTCGCTGGAGTAGGGGTATCGAGGAGAGGAGAAGGGGATCGTCGCGGCCGCCGTATCTGGACTCTGGAGCGATGGAATCGTGGAGAAGAGAAAGGAAAATGAGTAGGGTTAGGTCAGGGAGGACTTTTATGTGGCCGATCTGAAGTGTGGACCGTCGGATATGATCCGACGGCTCACAATAACTGGGCCGATTTTACTCCTCAGGCCCACTCGCCTCAGTCCTCCGCCTCCCCTGATGGATTAGTCCTCCACCTCCTTCTCTAAGACCAACTTTCCTCTCAGTCTTTCTCTAGTTCTTTCCTCTCTCTTAAATGACCTCAAAATGAAAATGAGCAACGTAACCTATAGCAATGTATTACCCGTTTCGGATCGGCACGTCTCACATGCCATTGGCATGTGAGACATGCAGGTTCGGGTCCCTTTTTGGACAGCCTCGGAGTGACCGAGGGGGCGTGGCTTGTGACGATACGCGGGTCCGGATTTGGACGAGATTTCGGTGGCGTAACCCTGTTGTTCTCTGCTGCACCATTTTTTGGCGTGCAGTGGAGAACAGCGGGGTTATGCTGCCGAAATTTCGTTCGAATCCGGATCACGTTTCTCATCATGAGCACGCTCCGCTCGGTCACTCTTGGGTGGGTTTAGGATCTATCTGCCTAGGTTGTAGGGCCGTGACACATAACATAACAATACATTAACGACAATTTCTTTCCGTTAAACTGCAGAGTCAAACATGGGCGAAGATCGTAGTTGGATGTACACTGGTTGGAAGAGCAGAACTGGTGGTCACTCAGATGAGTGGTACGCCAAGACAGAAGCTTTTGTGGAACGAGCTTTTTGGTTGTCAAATAGCGATAAGGCGCGGTTCCCATGTACGAAATGCCGAAACGGAACGTTTTTTGGACAAAGTGGAACTTACGTTGCACTTGTGTTGAAACGGTTACGTGTCACATTATGAGTTGTGGAACTTCCATGGCGAGACAGCTTCTCAAGCTGTACAAGAAGTGGAAGCGGACAATGATGATGCTCAAGAGGTTGATATGATGGATGAGATGCTGGAAGCTATACAACCAGAGCTTACAGAAGATACTCAAACAGCAGAGGTTAAAGAGTTCTTCAAACGTCTGAAAGATTCAGAAGAGGCTCTGCATGAACACACTAAAATGTCAATCCTCAATTTTGTGACTAGACTTATGGCAATTAAGTCTAAGTTCTTCTTTTCTAACAATTGTTACAACATGCTCATCGATTTGTTCAAAGATGCCCTTCCACAACCCAACAAAGTGCCTAAGGATATGTACAACTCGAAGAAAATTCTTTCTGGTCTCGGGATGAAGAACGAAAAGATTGATGTGTGTCCGGACAACTGCATGCTTTTCTGGAGAGATCATGCCAATGAGAACAAATGTTTGAAATGTGGTCAACCGAGGTGTTTTGAAGTTGTTAATAACGATGGTAATACAGTGACGACGGAAGTCACAAGTAAGCAGCTTCATTACTTACCTGTGACACCGAGGTTGAAGCGGCTGTTCCTTTCAAAAAAACGGCCAGACACATGACATGGCACAAAGAAGGTGAGCGTGAGAACAATGGAGTCATGACGCACCCGTCCGATGGTGAGGCATGGAAGGCTCTGGACCGGTTCGACCCAGAATTTGCTCGTGAAGCGAGAAATGTTCGCATCGGGTTGGCGACAAATGGGTTCACGCCGTTCAGCACAAATGCCGCACCATACTCCTGTTGGCCCGTCTTTGTCATTCCGTACAATCTTCCGCCGACCTTTTGCATGAAGAATGAGTTTATGTTTCTTAGCCTCATTGTACCTGGGCCAGATCATCCTGGGTCATGTCTCAACGTGATGTTGAAACCGTTGATCGAAGAGTTGAAAATGTTGTGGACAGGAGTCGAAGCGTAAGACTGTTACAAGAAACAGAAATTCAACCTCCGAGTTGCTTATTTGTGGTCCGTTCATGATTTTCCGGCATACGGCATGTTTTCTGGATGGAGCACTCATGGTCAGTTGACGTGTCCGATATGTGCCTCGGACATCGATTGCTTTCGACTTACCCATGGAGGCAAGATATCTTACTTCGATTGTCATAGACGTTGGCTACCTCTGAATCACTTGTTTAGACAATAGAGGAATGTCTTCAGAAAGAACACCGTTGTCACAAAAGGACCATCGAAACATCTTGATGGGTCAAAAATATCTGATATGTTGGACAAATTGGTGCCAGATGAAGGTCGTCCTGGATATTTTGAAGGTTACGGAGACAAACACAATTGGACTCACATATGTGGACTTTGGGAGTTACCGTATGTGAAGTCGTTGATTCTAAGGCACAACACTGATGTTATGCATCAATAGCGTAACATGGCCGAATGTATCATAAGCACATGCATGGACATGACCGGCAAAACAAAAGACAATTTAAAGGCTCGAAAGGATCTTGCTGAGCTTTGTAACCGTCAAACTCTTGAGCTCTCCGAAAATGGTGGTAAACCACGCGCTCCTTTCTGTCTTCGACCTAAAGAGAAAAAAGAAGTTCTCGAATGGTTGCAAAGGTTGAAATTCCCAGATGGTTACACAGCTAGTCTGAGACGAGCCGTGAATGTGAAAACGGGAAAGCTCATTGGGTTGAAGAGTCATGATTATCACATAATCATGGAAAGACTTCTGCCTGTTATGTTTTGAGGCTATTTTGACGATGCAGTGTGGAAGGTGTTAGCTGAGCTTAGCCACTTCTATAGGCAACTCTGTGCTAAAGAAATCACGCCAGAGATGATGACTAAATTGGAAAAGGAGGTTCCGGTACTTTTGTGTAAGATGGAAAAAAATTTTCCTCCAGGATTTTTCAATCCAATGCAACATCTCTTAATTCATCTTCCATTTGAAGCGAAAGTGGGCGGTCCCGTGCAATATAGGTGGATGTATCATATTGAAAGATCACTTAGATATCTGAAACCAATGGTTGGTAACAGGGCAAGGGTTGAATGTTGCATCGCCGAAGCTTTTACTCTTAAGGAAGTGGGATACTTCTCAAGTGTTTACTTTGCAGAGGAAAACAATGTTAATACTTCGGTAATGCGATACAATATAGATGAGCAACCTCCTTATAGCGATCTCTCCATTTTTGCAACAAGAGGCACTACTGTTGGTAGTTACACTTCGTATGATGTTAGCGAAAAAGAAAGGTGTGCTGCATTCTTCTACATGTACGCTAATATGGAAGAAATGAATGAATATTTCAAGTAAGTGTTTCTCCTACACTTATGCTTTTCACCATCTTTTCCGACACATGTATTCTAAGAGGTTCTCTTTGTCGTGTAGTATGTTCGACAAGCAAAATTGGAGACATAGACATCAACCCACGAACAAGCAAATAGAACATATTCGATGGGAAGGAATAAACGGGGGATCTAATTTCCTCTCCTGGTTACGAGATCATGTAACGTTTTCTTGATAACTAATCAATGTTAACAATGTTTTCTTATAACATAAGAATGCTTACGTTTTCTAATAACTCCATATCTTGGACAGTGCCAAAAAGATGCCAACGTCCATGAAGATTTGCGACAACTATCCCGTGGAGTGGTTAATGTTAGAAGCTATGGTCGATATGACGTCAACAGCTTTCGATTCCGTACAACTCAATTTGAATCTCTTCATCCTCTCGCAGCAACATGTAATACCGGAGTTGTGATGAGGGCAATCGATTCGCAAGATCATGAAACGCAGTACTACGGGATTATTAAAAAAATCCTTGAATTCACATTTGTCGCAAACAAGCCAATTCGAGTGGTATTCTTTGACTGCGAATGGTTTGATTCCATTCGTGGAAATCGAGTAAACGAATTTGGCATGGTCGAAGTAAAACACAAGGAACGGTTGAAAGGATTCGATTCATTAGTTCTTGCACACCAAGTAAAGCAAGTGTACTATCTACCTTATCCATGCAATAAATTCAAAGCTTGGTGGGTGGTACATAAGGTGAATCCTCGTGAGCGGTTATACGCTCCAGGAGATGATGATTATCATGACGAAGCTGAGGTTGATTGTGTCTACCAAGAGGAAGAGTTGCCAGACTCCTTCTCAGTCGAGCCCGGTGTAGGACTCGATAACTTAGTTGGAGACACTCAAGATTTCGAGGCTGGCATGGAAGCAGAAACTGAATCAGAATCAGAAACTGAAGATATCGATGACATAGTCAAACCTGCTGATTTGCGCAAATGAAAACGATATGCGCAAGAAGAAGATCGATGGACTGGTTTAAGGAGTAGGGTGCATGATCGTGATGTTGATGAATTTTGAAGTAACGTTTTATTCACTAATTTAACATTAATTTTGTATATTATCTTTGCATATTAATCATTTATTCCTTGCAATAGGATGTCGTCAAAGGGGAAGGGGAAGGGGAAGCCAGTGAGAGGGTTTGAGCCGCCAGCAGACCCTTGCTTAGGGAGCTCGTTCCTTTCTAGCCGACGTGAGCTCTTTCTGGCACACGCTCCACCCTCAGCTGTCGTGTGCTTTCAGCGGACAGAGGTAAACTTTAGTTACAATAAAGTTATTTTTGAAATTGCAATTGTTATTAATTATTAATAAAGTCATTCCTTTTGTGCAGTCTGACTCAGAGACTTCTGAGTCAGAGTCAGAGTCAGAGGCTAGGGGGCCGCTACAGGAGCCCGACTCAGAGGCTAGGGGGCCCTCTAGCGCTAGCCTCCCTTCGGAGCCGGCTAGCGCTAGCCTCCCTGGGCAGCCCTCTACCACTAGCCTTCCTGGAGGCTTCGGGGGGTCCGCAGAGCCTTCAGGGTCACAGGACGCGGCAGCGTCGCAGTAGAGGCGACGGACGAGGAGGACCCACTTTGCGGCTCCTCCTCCGATTTCTACTCAGCGGACCACGATCCGTCCCGTTGGAGACAGGTATAAATACTGTATATAGTATATTAAATATTAGATGTTGTTTTCCTTTACTTAATGATTTAATATATTTTGTAGATGTTGGTACGACTTCTCGTTCACGGGGGCCGAGAAGCACCCCTGGGAGCAGGAGCAGGAGCAGCAAAGGGGTGTCTTTAGGAAGGACTCAGACTCCTACTTGATAGAGCAGCAGTACGCGGAGGTAAGTTTTTAATATTGTTAAATATTTACAATATCTATGTATGTTAACCGCGTTGATGAAAATGAAATATGTGCAGGTTAGTATTTCCTGGTTACAGGGTAACATCGAGGCGTACTTAGCTCTCTGTCGGTACTGGGCTAGCGACGCTTTTATCAACAAGTCCACGAAGGCTAGACAGTGCCGCATGGGGTCCGAGGGCAAGCACAACTATGGCGGCGACGGCTACATGCGTTTGGCTAAACGCATGGTAAGTACCTTTTTATTTTATTTATGTGTTCCTAATATATTATTTATCTCACTAACACGGATGTACAGGAGCGAGAGATGGGTCATGAGCCGACCCCGACCCAGGTTTGGAAGAGAGGTCACAAGGGAAGTGACCCTTCTCAGCCAGGGCAGTGTAGTCAGGTCGCAGCCGACCGACTGGTAAGTTTTCGAAATTCATCAATTTCATTGTAACTAATACTATTATTGACATGCTTACAAGATTTATTTGTTTTGTAGACAAAGTACGCGCAGGAGGTCGCAAAGATACACGGTGCGGATTACGATTGGGAAAACGCGCCGATCGACCCCCAAGCCGCGTACGCAAGCGGAGGCGGGAAGGCCCACGGACGGTGAGTTCTTCGTGTGTTTCATTTCTTTTTCAATTAATCTTCTACTTAGTGTTTTCATTCTTTTGCAGGTTTGCCATTTTCGATGGAGTTGTCGACTCGAGGTTGACGCGACCTTTGAGAGACGCTTCATCGTCGCAGGCTTCGACCGTTGGGACCAGTGGTCATCTCTCGCAGACCCAGCTGGAGCTCCAGGCCATGAGGGAGCCGCTGACGCAAACTCAGGCAGAGCTGGAGAGGACGAGGGAGGAGCAGCAGAGGACGGCCTTAATGATGGCCCAGATGCAAGCAACGATGGTGGAACGTAATTTAAAGTACCGTAGTTAAATTTCACAGCACTTAATAACATATATCTGCTAATATCTTGCAATGGCAGGCTCTTGCTCGACAAAGCGGTCAGGACATCGAGATTCCTACGCTTCCGCCGCAGCAGACACCAGAGCAGGTAATATTGTCTATACCTAGGAGTTTCATTCCCTTTTCATTATGTTAAAGAAGTTACTTGCATCACATTTAATTTAGAAAATGTGTTACTCACACTATTGACTAGTTGTTTTATGGACTTCTAATTTATCCTAATTATGATTCTTTTGCAGGGTTCCGGAACGCGTCGAGATCCCGGAGGCAGTGGAGGGGCTAGCGTGTAGACACCGGAGCAGGTGATAAACTCTCTTTAATATTGTTGTATCCATTTTAGTATTTTACATAGAGAGGTAAGGAGGTACAACATAGAGGTAGATCTTGATGACTTGTCAGATATTGATTCCTATAGTGGTGAGGAAGTTAAGTGTATCTAATCAAGCTTTAGTAGTTTTTGACCATGGTAGAAATGATTAGTATATAGTGAATAAGTTGTCCGTGCTTCCATTTAACAAAAGGGCTAGTGATTATCACTGATGTTTCCTTCTTATGTCGAAACTGATGTTCACTTAGTTAACAAAGGGCTAGTGCTTCCATTTAACTAGTGATATAGTACATTACTTCATTTGAAACAACATCATGCTTCCTTCTTTTGTCACTGATGTTCTTGGCCTCTTATGTTATCACTGAGTTGACATTGATGCTTACTAGTGATTATGTTTCTTTTGCAGGGATCCGGAACACGCCGAGAAGATCCCGGAGGTAATGGAGGGGCTAGCGTGTAGCCCGGTGGAATTTATTTTGCAAATTGTGTTGTTGTTGATGTTTTGAACTATATATGGAAACTGTTATGCTGTGTAGTCAGTTATTTGTTTGTTCTGTGTTCTCGCCATCGAGCGAGGTAGTCAGTTTCTGTTTTTAAAAAAAATTCGAAAACTTAACTTACATCGGCTATGGGCAGGCCGACGTATGTTAGCCCAGGTTAACTTACGTCGGTTAGGCCATACCGACGTAAGTTAAACCACTTAACTTACGCCGGTTTGCCCTGGCCGACGTAAGTTACAGCACTTTACTTACGTCGGCTTGCCCAAGCCGACGTAAGTTCTCAGGCCCAGCCCAAGGCCCATCTCGACACTTAACTTACGTCGGCTCCTGAACCTAGTGGACGGGTTTGAGTGGTCTCTTCTCAAATGTCTTGGCTAGATGGTTTCCCTAAAGATAAAGACACATATAGAAGACGTGAGAAGTTTAAGAAAACATTTGATGAAACGATTTCTCAAAAGGTCAAAGAAAATATGCAAGAAATAATGGAACAACTTAGACAATCAGGACAAATAGTGGCACCGAGTACAATGATGGTTCTGGTGCAAAAGGAGCAATTAGTATCTCCAACTGCCTACCCTAGCAGCGTTGGTTTCGTGCCAGGCTCAGGGTCAGCCCATAAGTTCCCTATCGATGATATTGCTAACGACAAATCGTGTCGTCTTCTTGTCCCGATAGGCAGAGCAGGGAACAAAACCAAACAGGTTGCCACTGCTATGGCAAAGCCTGATCGTGACTTCAACGGGAATCCACTTACGTTGTATTATGCTGTGGTGCAAGTTCTTCAGATCATTGATAATGATTATGAAGATTATGAAATAGACCACGTCACACCTGAGGGGATCGCGACACTGGGGCAGGCTATCAACCAATTAATCCTTTGGCACTGACGCGATATCGTTTTGGACGATGAGCCAATTTCTAGCCCCGTCGCATCTCCAAATACTGCAACCCCATCTTCTAAGGCGAAAGTGCATGAAGATCCACTCCCAGTCCGGGAAGATCCACTCCCCCTATGTCTCAGCAAGGATGATATCCAAGAGCAACAAGTTGGACAACAGCTTCAAGCAGTACCAGAGCAAGCTGTTGCTAGTAAAGAGCAACCAGTTGAGCAATAGCTTGAAGTAGTACTAGAGCCAACTGCTGGGAGTAAAGAGCAATCAGTTGAACAACAGGTTCAACAACAAGCCATGTCCAACTTCCGACGACTACTCCTCGATCATCAGTGCCAATCAAAGTTAGCTCATACGAAATTAATAAACCTTCATCAGAAGTGTCAAAGTATTTGGAAGCTATGAAGGAAAATATTAGAAAATCGAGTGCATCTCGTTCTACTCATGAGCCAGCATTAGAAGATATCGAGGAGTGGGAAGAAGACGATGTAATGTATAATCGGCGGACGGCTTTAGTTAAACCAGGAGTTCCAATATACAAGCTTGAGGATGTTCCTCCTAAATTTAAGAATGGAAAGCCGTTCATGACATCCATACAACTTAGCAAACAACCCGTCCAGCTCAGACGAATGCATGAGTGGTACATCACTGCCAGCTCAAAATATGGTCCTAATTGCGTCACATTTCGTATTCCAAAAGAAGCATTCTAGAGCACTAGAGTAGATAAACGAGTCATTTTATTTGAAGAGCTGCATTCCCTTTTCCATCGGGGCATGCTCGATATCAACCTGATGCTCGTCTGGTGCTTGTAAGTGCTCTAATATTTTGTATTTGCTTTTCTTACTACACGCATACGCATTTCACGAGATTATAACAATTCTAGACTTCTTCAATAGGATGGAATACATGGATAATGTAAAGTTGGAGTGCAAGACAGGTATCCTTGACCCTACGAGGATTGCAAAGTCGCTATTCGACGTCCAGGCGAATCGAGAATCAGGACAGTACAAACACATGAAAAAAAAAGATTTTGAAAAAAGCAATTGCAAAACTTAAGAAGGATAGAAAGACAGAAGTTGCAGCTTACATAGGACATGTGATGTTTAACTTTGTCAGAGACGGCAATGACCTCGTAAAGGCTCCGTACCACTTCGAGTAAGTTCGACACATGACATTGAAACAGCAATTATTGTTAATTGTTAACACGCGTGTTTGTATGTTTCAAGTAATCACTACATAATGATCTTCATCAAGCCAATGCAGGGAATGGCAACAGTCTTGGACTCAGCCGATTACCCACCAGATCGTTACAATGATTTCCTTTCCATTTTGAAACTGTACGTTTATTCAATAATTTTAATTTACGCACATTTAGAATGTGTTGACAAGTTTTATATGACATTTCTTGTATTACAGCGCTTGGCGGTTTTACGCGGAACAGCTTGGCGGTCAGAGACCTCCTAATACGAATGCATTGGACATTAAAACGTATTATGCTTGTCTGAAGCAGCCTGCTGGGAGTGTCTTATGCGAGTATTATGTATGCGAGCATCTTCGGACCGCCGGCGTATATAGAGTGAATCGTGAGGATGTAAGTTATCCTTAATGTCGATACCTTATTTTCTTACTTTTGTGTTTCATTTTCATTGTAACTAGCATAGTTTAATGCTTATATTCTCTGTTCTTCAATATTACCAGAAACATTATTTTCATATTTTGATTCTGACTTCAAAATTCAATTGCTCATAGTACAACTACTCCAAAAATACCAACTAAATTCCTGTATACTCTCACTTTGATCTATACTTTGAGATTGTTCAAACCAACACATTCTAAACCTTGTTATGTGTTATATTGCAGCACACGATGAATCTGAACGAAGAATGGCCGGTTTGTAATAGTATTCCTGATGGAGGAGCCGACAAGATTGCTTCTGAACTCTGTCAGTTCATTCGTCGCGAACTTTTGCACAAAAAAGGGAAGTTCTTTGATGAGAATTGTGCAGCAGCTGATGTGCCAGAACTTTGCGACTATGCCAATAGAAACAATTTTTAGTGAAAACTTGTAAACTTTGAGATGAATTGTATCTGTAACTTGTACATATGTATATTGTTTTAGTGAAATTGACTTCTGTGATGATAATATTGTTGACTTTTGTTCTATGATGATATTGTTGTTTTTTGTTCTATGATTATATTGAATTGACCTGGAAATTAGAAATAACAGCAGTACTACTGCATAGGTTATACCTTATCACAGGCGGTTATTAACCAACGGCTAGGCATGACTGTGAAAAACAATTATCACAGGCGGCTAGATACAAGTAGAGAAACATCTGTGATAACCTAATTTTCACAGTCGGTACTGTTATGGTAGAAACTGGCTGCGTTAAAGGGTCTTCACAGATGGCTGATGTACGTACCGTCCGTCTGTGATAACACTATTATCATAGACGATTAGTTATGCTATACCCGCCTGTGAAGACAAATTATCATAGGCGGTTAGTTATGCTTCAATACCCGTCTGTGAAGACACATTATCATAGGCAGTTAGTTATGCTTCAATACCCGTCTGTGAAGACACATTATCATATGCGGTTAGTTATGCTTCAATACCCGTCTGTGATAAGACATTTATCATAGGCGGTTATATATGCTGCACGACCCGCTTGTGATAAAGTATCTTCACAGGCGGCTAGCCTAAGTAAAGAACCGTCTATGATAATATGTCTTCACAGGCGGCTAGCCTAAGTAAAGAACCGCCTATGATAATGTGTCTTCACAGGCGGTATCACTTCTCTGCCTGTGAAATTGCGGATTATCACAGACTCTTCGTTTCAGGCGGTTTTAAAAGCCGTTTGTAATAATAGGTTTGGAGCCGCCTGTCATGAGGCTTATTGTAGCAGTGTCTCTACAGGTTCGAATAGGGAACCGACACTAGAATTATCAGTAAACTCAATTATTTTTTGCGGCCGGTTATCAGTAACAGTGCATGCTAGGCGACCGAAATCTCCAATGTACTGTACATGTAACATGGTCACTGCTATGTGGGACTGTCATTATGTGGGCCCCAAATGGCCATGACCAAGTTATGTGTGTTGTAAAGTCAAGGAATCCATGTCCGTACTAAACCCGCGGGCGGCATGACATGGGATGCTGCAGTGACCGATACGGGCCAAAATTTTTCTACGGGTTGAATATTTGAACGTGTTAACAACACCGGTTAATCTTTCGAACGGGTTTTGATAGTTTTTCCTTTTTGACATTAAAAAGGGGTACAACAATAACTTGACTAAATCATGTAAACATATATATGTATTTAAGGCTTATATCTTTGTCTTGATTTGAGCAAGCGATATAGAATACTTGTGAAACATAGCTAGTGGCGAGCTTCCGTTGCTATCTGGTGGTAGCCTGCGCGCAAGTCAAAGATAAATTAATAACTCGATTAAATATTAGAATGTATGTTGTATTTAAGGATGATAGTTTCGTCATGATTGGAGCAACCGATATAGAATACATGTGAAACAGTAACTAGTAGCGAGCTTCTTTTCGTATGATTCGAAATGTTTTAGTACTGCTTTTTCATAGGAGCTGACCCTGATATGATCTATCTGCACCAGTTATTGAAGCTTCAACTTGGTATTACCCTGAGGAGTACAAGAACCGGTACTGATAACAATTTTGAATTGGTTTGCAACTAACCAGTTCTGATATTGCTATTCGGTATTGCAAGCAAATTACCATCGCCCGAAACACTAACACGCTCCTTGAGGTCCTCTTACTCAATGACTGATTTTGTGGCTGCCTCGCTAACAAGCTCGACCTATTGCCCAATGCACGGTCATCAATACCAGCACTCGCAGTACACCAGCCCACTCTAGCATTGTTCGCGCCCTGCGTAAGTTAGAGCAGTTAAACATTGCAAACTACCTAATCTAACGGGCAAGGTGCTTGACGTGAACTCCCACCTAGCATACCTTTTGTTGGGCCAGCTCAAGAACCTCATAATCTACATAAACTACTTCACCTAGCTCGGTCCTGTTGTTCAGACCACTTCAAGGAGGCAAGGGTACGTCACCATCAACAAGTTCTGCATCTATTGACCTCCTAACAAACGGTCATCTGTGTGCACCTAGTTCTTGCACCAGCCAGGGTCATGTCTAGTCAACACCTATCTGTTGTGCAAGCCCAAGTGCCGCAGCTCCGGCTTCCTGGTAGACGCAAGCAAGGAGGAGTCCACCATGCCTCTTGAGGAGTACATGTACCAGACATACTCAAAGCTCCATCCTTGATAATGCACAGCTTGAAGAAAAAGTGCAAGCCTTGTGAGTCCCGTGAACGTGCAATGACTGATCAGTTGTTGCTTGCTGGTTCTGGATGACGATTTGCGGTGATTTGTTGTGTACTTTTCAGTAATGTTCCCTTCCTCATCCACTATTAAGGTCCTCGTATTTCACATGGAGATTACGTGCGCACACTACAAGTGATGATTTTCTCTTTACGAATCAAATGTATAATACAGAGTCCTCTAAATATGCAGCCTGAATAACCAAAACTAGATGACCAATCATTGCATAAGTTCATCTCTTGGAAACCACATTGATAGAACAAAGCTTAGCAAAAAATAAGCTAACATACCAATGCATGCACATGAGCATCACAGCCATCAGCTAAATATCAATGCACAATAAAAGAGTAATATTGTTTGCCGCTCCATATCTGGTGCATAAACAACCTCGTAGAGCATATGCATCCACTCAAATCCATGAAGCCAATTAATATGACCAGCATCGGAAAACTATCTAAGTAGAATATATGCATATACCTTCAATCACAATTTAATAGAGCATCACTGGTGATGTCTTATCATGCAAATTTATGGTAAAACTGACACCATACATTATAAAGTTTGAAGCAAATGAAAAATATAGATCACCAAGCAAATCAACAAACATGGGTCAATAAAGCGAGGATCACCATCACCATATGGTCTGATGCAACAAAGACTGCTCTTGGGCATTTATTCATAAGCAACAGCATGATAATTTGAAGATAACTTGCTGTTGCAACCACCTCTTCCTAGAGGACATATTCTTAAAGTTAAACAAAACCAAAGTCATCCTCGAACAAGTCGTCCAGCGCATGACAAACAGCTGAAGCACCTCTTCCCCTTCCCCTTGTAGAAATAGCCTTGTTGCTGTTGGAAAAATTACCTGAACCAGACTCTGGTAGATCATAAGAGATTTTGAATAATTCTCATTACAATACAATCTTATCAAAAGTCCATACTTTATCAACAAAGAAAATACTTCAGATAAAAAATTTGCATGTGGTTTTCTACCTATATCAGTGAGTGACAGAATGTAGGTAAAACAATTTTAGCCTGTGATGTAAGTAGCATTTAACAATGGTTCAAGAGCAGCTTATCCACTCACCATAAACAGCTGAAGTCCTTGCACTTCCTCTTTTTCTTCCCCTTGTACAAGCAACCTTGCTGCTCCTAGAAGAATTACCTGAACCATTTATTCAAACATAGGTAAATAATTGCGGATCTTAAACATTATTCATTAACGTACAAACATATTAACAGCCCGTATTTTTTCGACGACATAAATTTAGATGACAAAGAGGCAGAGTGGGTTTCTAGCTACATTTTGTTAGTGACGTGATGGAATGTATGTTAGATCATATTAGTCTATGATGTAATATAAGAAGCATTAAAAGTTCCTAGTGCAAACTCATACCATTACTTTCAGCACCAGCATCTGCTGCCCTCTGCATGACGAGTAGATTTAATGTCAAATATGTGCTAAAAAGCAAAAGCAAAACACCAATTATTGAACAGGACATAGTTTTATTTTTCACCTTTACAATATAAAAAGTCAAATTTTGTTACAAACCTTTATTTCGGTTGTATCATAATCCAATTTCAAATCTGATCAAATAATAAACTTTTGTTATGCTGGAAAGCTTACACCTTTCCTTTTGAGGAAGACAAACCTCATACTTCCAAACAACATACGGGAATCTACTAATATATGGGAATAACAACAAGTTCATGGGAACATTTTGCAAAAATGCTACCTTCTGCAGTTTTTTCCCATTGTACACTTCTCTTCCCTCTGATAATATTCTCTTAAGAAACCACTCAACATCTGGTTTGCTGCGGAACATCCTTTTATATTCTCGATGGGAATATTTCTACAAAGAAAAATGTTCTTTTTTTAGATTGTGCAATGGTTTAAAATTGAACTAGTATAGTGAAAAACTATTTAAAACATATCCGGTTATAAACTTGTGGAAAAATATCATCTAGCAAAATAGATGACATTTATGATATGCAACAATTTGCAAGCCATATTGTACTCCCATTCAAAACCATAATGTAGATTGCTGTTAGACACAATGCATTATATATATACATATATAGTATTGCTTATGCACCAATTTATTCACATTAGGTGATGATGTCTTTTGTGTTGTTATCTCACCCATTTTCATAAGATGTTTCCTTTCAAATATCAATGAGATGTCATCTAATAATAAAACAACTTTTATGTTTCTATAATATTGTAGCTAATCATAATTAATTTTCCGACACTTGTATATGGATTTTGACTCCATAATTCAGGCAAGAAAATTGTTGCTTTAGAAAATGTGACATGGCATTATGTAATATATAGCCATTTAATTTGTATTCTTTGAATTGTTAATATTTTATATTTTTTAGCAAACATCAGATTTCTTTGACTGTATGTCGTCACCTAGAAGATGGTTCAACTCATCACCGGGCTCACAAACATCTATCTGCTACTGGCAGCAGTTGCAACTTGAAATGAAGGGTGATATTATAATAATATGTTTACATAGAGTATTTGGCACAAGAACCCATGGGATTTTCCCCTGTCCTTCAATGTACTATAGGTGATGCACGCAATAACATGGTCGTCTGGATAATACCTCTTACTGGTTCCTAATCAGTTTAACCTATATGTGCTTCGAGGTAGCTCGATAGATCCACCGCCTATGTCCGCCGGTCGCCGCCCTCCGCCACTCCTCGCTCAGCCGTGCTGCGTTGCGCTCTTCCCGTCTGCCGTCTACAATGCGCCGCACTCCAGCACGCTCCGTCGCGCCACGCTCCGCAGAAGACTAGGAGAGGGCCTAGTCACGAGAGCAGGGAGGAGAGGGTGCCATTGCGCGAGCGGGGAGGAGAGGGTGTCATCGCGCCGAGGACGACCGTCGCTCGAGCAGGTGCAGAGCAGGAGCCATGGCCCGTGGGCGAGGCCGGGTGTCAGTGGAGATTAGGGGGGGGGGGGCGCTGGGGAATGGAAGGATGTCGAGGAATCGGTGGTGGACAATCGCTGGCAGCGAGGGTTTGACCAAAATTGGGAGGGGAAAATGTGTTTATATTTGAGGTAGCAGATGTTGGGCTAATTGAGCTGTGCTCGTGCCGGGCCGGCCCAACCGTGCTAGTTGGGCCAACTCTCGAGCCTGCCAGGCCGCTCCTTAATCGGGCCGTGCCAGGTTGGCCCAACGGTCTAGAAGGTAAGCCTAGGCATGACCCGTGTCATGCTTGGGACCGGCCTAGGCCCGGTCCCCATCTTCCAAGGTTGTGCTCATGCCTGGCCAAAAGTAGTATGCTTCGGGCCGGGAAATCTTGCCAGGCCCATTTGGCCACTGGTAACTTATAATAATTTATTGCATTGCATTTATTTTTTAAAAGGAAGTGATGATATCATTTATGTTTGTTGTTCATTAATTGGGCTTCCTCGTTACCTCATTTGTATATGGTGTTTTCTCTTTAACTATCACTGAACTGCCATATGATGGTAAAAAAAGTAATATGAGTTTATAGCATTGTATCTAATCATAATTAATTTTTATTCTTTGTGTATGTTTTTTGACTCAATAATTAATGCGTGAAAAGTTTTGACTTAGAAAATGCAACATGACATATCTACTTCTTAGTCTTTTATTTTGTACTTGTTTAATTGTTAATAAATTCATGTTTTTATCAAACATGAGAAAAGCCAGTTGGGGGCGAACATGTGAGTGCGCGACCGGAAGATGCTCGAGAAGCTAGCCACACACAACATGCAAGATGTCTCCGAGTTCTTCTCCATTGCCAACCTGTGTTCCCGTGCTATTGAGGGCCGTGACTGGCACACTATGACCACCCCTGGAGTGGGCGGAGTTGGCCAGAATGGCGAAAGTGCCATTACCCTGGGTTGCAGGAAAAAGAATAACCAGGGCGGTGGCCAGAACAAGCCGCTGCATGGGTCTCCCATCGCCGCAGCTATTGATGTCGGAGGAAGCCCTGCCTGGTGCACAATACTCGCGCCCACACAGCGAGCGGGTGCTAGGAGATCAAGAGATGCATCGAACGCTACCAAGAGCGGGCACAGCAGCGCCCAGACGGTGCCCCATTCTGCTAGCGGGAGGGTAAGCAGAAGGTCAACCCCAAGGTCGACGATGACAAGGAGATGGAGTACCAGAAGCAAGAGCGGGCCATCAAAGTGGTCCACCAAGACGAGGACTCCGACGCCAGCAGCGACCACGAGCGTCCAAGACTCTCCACATCATCTTTGAAGGGTCTTTGGATCCTGCATCACGGAACACGGTCAAGACCCTTCGTTGTGCAGTTGCTTCAATAGCCCCTGCCCCTACTTCGGCGCTGCACCACCGGTGGAAGGAGACGCCGATCAGCTTCGTTGCCTCCGACTGCCCCAAGTGCATGGCTGGGGCAGAAATTCTACCTCTCCTGGTTGCCCACCATTGCCAACGTCAAGCTCCACTACATCTTGATAGATGGCGGGGCCAGGCTCAACCTCCTCAACTGCACAGCCTTCGAGCAGTTGCAGATCCCGCTGTCCAAGCTCACACCCTGAAGCCCATTCTCGATGATGGGACCATGGAGCATCATCCCATACGGCCACATCCACCTCCGGGTGACCTTCGGGGCACCAGACAACTACAGGACGGAGAGCATCCTCTTTGACATCGTGGATATCAGTCTCCCCTTAACGCCATCATTGGCAGGTTCGCCCTGTACCGATTCATGGCCTCGAAAACTCTTATGTTCAACTCCAGATCAGAATCCCCCTGCAAACTAATGAAAAATTGAAATTTCCAAACTCTGGTAGATATGATTTTATGGCATTTCATCTAATCATAATTAATTTTTATCCCTGTATGCTTTTTTGACTCCATTATTACACGACAAAATTTTGCCTAAGAAAATGCAACATGCATTTATTAATTTTTTGCCTGTTTACTTTGTAATTGTTTAATTTTTAATAATTGCGTGTTTTCGTCAAACAAAAAAATTCTTTGAATTGGATGCCATCTACTAAAAAATAGCACGAAGGATTGAACCCACCGAGCCCACCGCAAAGTCCAAGCAGATTCAAAGCAGATAGCTTCATTGTAGGCTGAGGGCTATCCGCTATTGGCCTCACTACCAACTTGAAGATGGTATGAGGCATGCAATATGACTGATACGGTACAAAAATTGTTCAGAGCTGAAATCAAATAAAATTAGGTACGCACAGTAGAGTTTTACTGAGACAGATCTATAATAATATAGATGCACCTGAAGGCCAGGTAAGGAAATGCAAAGAATCCATTATGAGTTGATATACATGTTTAATGTATATACGCCAACTCTCTGTTTATAAGCTAGTATGAAGCACTAATCAGAATTGGTTCGTATAACAAACCAGTTTTGAAACGGCACATACATTCTCTACAGGTTCGTATAGGGAACCGACACTGAAATTATCAGTAAACTCAATTATTTTGTGCGGCCGGTTATCAGTAAACAGTGCATGCTAGGCGACCAAAATCCCTAATGTACTGTACATGTAACATGGTCACTGCAATGTGGGACTGTCATTATGTGGGCCCCAAATGGCCGTGACCAAGTTATGTGTGTTGTAAAGTCAAGGAATCCATGTCCGTACTAAACCCGCGGGCGGCATGACATGCGATGCTGCAGTGACCGATACGGGCCAAAATTTTTCTACGGGTTCAATATTTGAACGTGTTAACTACATCGGTCAATCTTTCGAACCGGTTTTGATAGTTTTCCCTTTTTGACATTAAAAAAGGGGTACAACAATAACTTGACTAAATCATGTAAACATATATATATATATATATATTTAAGGCTGATAGCTTTGTCTTGATTTGCGCAAGCGATATAGAATACTTGTGAAACATAACTAGTAGCGAGCTTCCATTGCTATCTGGTGGTAGCCTGCGCGCAATTCAAAGATAAATTCATACCTCGATTAAATATTAGAATGTATGTTGTATTTAAGGATGATAGCTTCATCATGATTGGAGCAACCGATATAGAATACATGTGAGACAGTAACTAGTAGCGAGCTTCTTTTCGTACAATTTGAAATGTTTTAGTACTGCTTTTTCCTAGGAGCTGACCCTGATATGATCTATCTGCACCAGTTATTGAAGCTTCGACTTGGTATTGCCCTGAGGAGTACAAGAACCGGTACTGATAACAATTTTGAATTGGTTTGCAACTAACCAGTTCTGATATTGCTATTCGGATAGCAGTTTTGCGGTATTGCAAGCAAATTACCTTCGCCCGCAACACTAACACGCTCCTTGAGGACTTCTTACTCTACAACTGAATTTGTGGCTGCCTCGCTTACGAGCTCGGCCTATTGCCCAATGCACGGTCATCAATGCCAGCACTCGCAGTACAACAGCCCATTCTAGCATTGTTCACGCCCTGAGTAAGTTAGAGCAGTTAAACATTGCAAACTACCTCATAGCATACCTTTGGTCGGGCCAGCTCAAGAACCTCATAATCTACATAAACTACTTCACCTCGCTCGGTCTTGCTGCTGCGACCACTTCAAGGAGGCAAGGGTCACCATCAACTAGTTCTGCATCTCTTGACCTCCTAACAAACGGTGATCTGAGTGCACCTAGTTCTAGCACCAGCCAGGGTCGTGTCTCGTCAACACCTATCTGTTGTGCAAGCCCAAGTGCCGCAACTCTGGCTTCCCGGTAGACTCAAGAAAGGAGGATTCCACCACGGCTGTTGAGGAGTACATGTACCAGACATACTCAAAGCTCCATCCTTGATAATGCACAGCTTGAAGAAAAAGTGCAAGCATTGTGAGTCCCGTGAACGTGCAACGACTGATCAATTGTTTCTTGCTGGTTGTGGTCGACGATTTGCGGTGATTTGTTGTGTACTTTTCAGTAATATTCCCTTTCTCATCCACTATTAAGGCCCTCGTATTTCAGATGGAGATTACGTGCACACACTACAAGTGATGATTTTCTCTTTATGAATCAAATGTATAATTCAGAGTCCCATAAATATGCAGCCTGAATAACCAAAACTAGATGACCGATCATTGCATAAGTTCATCTCTTGGAAATCACCTTGATAGAACAAAGCTTAGCAATAAATAAGCTAACATACCAATGCATGCACATGAGCATCACAGCAATCTGCTAAATATCAATGCGCAATAAAAGAGTAATATTGTTTGCCACTCCATATCCGGTGCATAAACAACCTCGTAGAGCATATGCACCACTCGAATCCATGAAGCCAATAATTATGACCAGCATCTGAAAACTATCTAGGTAGAATATATGCATATACCTTCAATGACAATTTAATAGAGCATCACTGGTGATGTCTTATCATGCAAATATATGGTAAAACTGACACCATACATTATAAAGTTTGAAGCGGACGAAAAATATGGATCACCAAGCAAATAAACAAACATGGGTCAATAAAGCGAGGATCACCATCACCAAATGGTCTGATGCAACAAAGATTGCTCTTGGGCATTTATTCATAAGCAACAGCATGATACTTTGAATATAACTTGCTGTTGCAACCATCTCATCCTGGAGGACATATTCTTAAAGTTAAACAAAGCCAAAGTCATCCTCGAACAAGTCGTCCACCGCATGATAAACAGGGGAAGCACCTCTTCCCCTTCCCCTTGTAGAAATAGCCCTGTTGCTGTTGGAAGAATTACCTGAACCGGACACTGGCAGATCATAAGAGATTTTGAATAATTCTCACTACAATACAATCTTATCAAAAGCCCATACTTTATCAACAAAGAAAATACTTCAGATCACAAATTTGCATGTGGTTTTCTAGCTATATCACTGACTGACAGAATGCAGGTAAAACATTTTAGCCTATGATGTAAGTAGAATTTAACAATTGTTCAAGAGCAGCTTATCCACTCACCATAAACAGCTGAAGTCCTTGCACTTCCTCTTTTTCTTCCCCTTGTACAAGCAACCTTGCTGCTCCTAGAAGAATTACCTGAACCATTTATTCAAACATAGGTAAATAATTGCGGATCTTAAACATTATTCATTAATGTACGAACATATTAACAGCCTGTATTTTTTCAACGACATAACTTTAGATGACAATGAGGCAAAGTGGATTTCTAGCTACATTTATTAGTGATCTGAAGGAATGTATGTAAGATCATATTTGTCTATGATGTAATATAAGAAGCATTAAAAGTTCCTAGTGCAAACTCATACCTTTGCTTTCAGCACCAGCATCTGCTGCCCTCTGCATGACCAGTAGATTTAATGTCAAATATGTGCTCAAAAACAAAAGCAAAACACCAATTATTGAACAGGACATAGTTTTATTTTTCACCTTTACAATATAAAAAGCTAAATTTGTTACAAACCTTTATTTCGGTTGTATCATAATCCAATTTCAAATCTGATCAAATAATAAACTTTTGTTATGCTGGAAAGCTTACACCTTTCCTTTTGAGGATAACAAACCTCATACTTCCTAACAACATATGTGAATCTACTAATGTATGGGAATACCAACAAGTTCATGGGAACATTTTGGAAAAATGCTACCTTCTGCAGTTTTTTCCCATCGTACACTTCTCTTCCCTCTGATAATATTCTCTTAAGAAACCACTCAACATCTGGTTTGCTGCGGAACATCCTTTTATATTCTCGATGGGAATATTTCTACAAAGAAAAAATGTTCTATTTTTAGATTGTGCAATGGTTTACAATTAAACTAGCATAGTGAAAAATTATTTAAAACATGTCCAGTTATAAACTTGTGCAAAAATATCATCTAGCAAAATAGATGACATTTATGATATGCAACAATTCGCAAGCCATATTGTACTGTCATTCAAAACCATAATTTAGATTGCTGTTAGACACAATGCATTATATATATATATATATATATATATATATATTACATAGAAGAATACCACAAAGAGACCACATAGCACAAGATGACCATTTGTTTGAAATGGCGGTTAGTTCTCAGCAGTATCTTACAGCTGCTGCAAAAATTATGCAGTCCAAATAGGATTATACCTATGTAAAGGAAAGGATCAAAGCTTCTCTCAGAATTTCCTATACATTCAATTTTATTAATATATATACATATATAGTATTGCTTATGCACCAATTTATTCACATTAGGTGATGATGTCATTTGTGTTGTTATCTCACCCATTTTCATAAGATGTTTCCTTTCAAATATCAATGAGATGTCATCTAATAATAAAACATCTTATATGTTTATATAATATTGTAGCTAATCATAATTAATTTTTCATCACTTGTATATAGTTTTTGACTACATAATTCAGGCAATAAAATTGTTGCTTTAGAAAATGTAACATGGCATTATGTAATATATAGCATTTTACTTTGTATTATTTGAATTGTTAATATTTCATATTTTTTAGCAAACATCACATTTCTTTGACTCTATGCCGTCACCTAGAAGATAGCTTGCAGGGTTAAACTCATCACCGAGCTCACAAGGGGCTATCTGTTACTGGCAGCAGTTGCAACTAGAAATGAAGGGTGATATTATAATAATATGTTTACATAGAGTATTTGGCACCAGAACCCATGAGATTTTCCCCTGTCCTTCAATGTACTATAGAAGATGCACGCGATAACATGGTCATCTGGATAATACCTCTTACTGGTTCCTAATCAGTTTAACCTATATGTGCTTCGGGTAGCTCAATAGTGCCTATGCAAGTACGATCGCTACAGGAATATCGATCACTTACGTTGGCCAGGGCAACTTACGTCGGCCAGCCGACGTAAGTAAGTAACTTACGTCGGCTACTAGTAGCCGACGTAAGTTAAATAAATTACATCGGTCGACCGACGTAAGTAAAGGGACCGACAGTAATAAAAATTACCCACGTCGGCCTCGGCCCAGAGCCGACGTAATTAAGGAGACCGACGTAATTTAGCCCTAACTTACCTCGGCCGCGAAGTGGGCCGACGTAAGTTAAATAAGCCGACGTAAGTTATTGTTTAACCTAAACGCGCGAGCGGTGCTTGCCTTCATTTCACGCGCCTTCCCCCCGAGCCGCCTGCCCCGCCGCCGCCGCCTGCCCCCCGAGCCACCGCCCCGCCGCCGCTCCCCGTCGCCGCCCCGCCGCCGGCACGCCGCCCCGCCGTCGCCGCCCGGCCGCCCCCCGCCTCCCGGCCGCGGCCCCGCCCCTCCGGCGCCGCCCCGACCCGCCGGTACCCGACCCCGAGCCGCCGCCCCGCCTCCTGCTCCCCCTCGCCGCCCCGCCGTCGCCGCCCGGCCGCCGCCCGCCTCCCGGCCGCGGCCCCGCCCCTCCTGCGCCGCCCGGACCCGCCGGCACCCGACCCCGAGCCGCCGCCCCGCCGCCTGCTCCCCCTCGCCGCCCCGCCGTCGCCGCCCGGCCGCCACCCGCCTCCCGCCCGCTGCCCCGCCCCCGCGGTGCCGCCCCGACCCATGCGGCCCCGACCCCGAGCCCGAGCCGCCGCCGCCCCGACCCCGAGCCACCGCTGCCCCGACTGCCCCCGCGCCGTCGCCCCGACCCCGAGCCACTCCGACCGCCCCGCTGCCGGCTCGCCGTCGCCGCCCCTGCGCCCCCGACTCCGCCGCCGATCTTCGTTGCAAGTATTTCCTCGCCTCATGCATTTACTTTAATTAAATTGCTGTCATTTGAATTAAATTTCTCTCATTTGAATTATGGTTATGTTTAGGTTTATTGAATTGCTCTTATGGTTATGTTTAGGTTTATTGAATTGCTCTCATTTGAATTATGGTTATGTTTAGGTTTTGAATTTCTCTCATTTGAATTATGGTTATGTTTATGTTTATTGAATTGCTCTCATTTGAATTATGGTTATGTTTAGGTTTATTGAATTGAATTGCTTATGTTAGAATTGAGTTGATAAATTGATGAATTACAATGGATAATTGTTATGTTTAGGTTTATTTGAATTGCTTGGTTTTTTGAATTATGGTTACAATTTTAATTTTGATTGCTTGAGTGTTCAAGTACTATATATACATAAATGGGCTTTGGACAGGCTTGACAAGGCCCAACAAGGCCCATTTAGTGGTAAGGTAAAGTATGCGTGTAGACGGGCACGAAGGCGAACGGCGACGGTGAGGATGGCATGCACCTGCGCCAGTGTTGTCCAGGCGTCGCCTAGGCGATGCCTAGTCGTCGCCTAGGCGTCAAGTCGCTCCGGACCGGACGCCATGGCCGGTCGACTCGCCTGGACCAGGTTGCCGCCGCCTGGTTGCCGCCGGCAGTCTCCATTGCCTCTGTTCGCCCCTCGAGGCCTCGTCGCTGCTAGGTTGCCACCATCGTAGCCGAATCTCCACCGCCATCGTTGGATCGCCGCGGCCGCCGTCGCTGGAGTAGAGGTATCGAGGAGAGGAGAAGGGGATCGTCGTGGCCGCCGTATCTGGACTCTGGAGCGATGGAATCATGGAGAAGAGAAAGGAAAATGAGTAGGGTTAGGTCAGGGAGAACTTTTATGTGGCCGATCTTAAGTGTGGACCGTCGGATATGATCCGACGGCTCACAATAACTGGGCCGATTTTACTCCTCAGGCCCACTCGCCTCAGTCCTCCGCCTCCCCCGATGGATTAGTCCTCCACCTCCTTCTCTAAGACCAACTTTCCTGTCAGTCTTTCTCTAGTTCTTTCCTCTCTCTTAAATGACCTCAAAATGAAAATGAGCAACGTAACCTATAGCAATGTATTACCCGTTTCGGATCGGCACGTCTCACATGCCATTGGCATGTGAGATGTGCAGGTTCGGAATTGTCCCTTTTTGGACAGCCTCGGTGTGACCGAGGGGTCGTGGCTTGTGACGAGACGCGGGTCCGGATTTGGACGAGATTTCGGTGGCGTAACCCTGTTGTTCTCTGCTGCACCATTTTTGGGCGTGCAGTGGAGAACAGCGGGGTTATGCTGCCGAAATTTCGTTCGAATTCGGATCACGTGTCTCGTCATGAGCACGCTCCGCTCGGTCACTCATGGGTGGGTTTAGGATCTATCTGCCTAGGTTGTAGGGCCGTGACACATAACATAATAATACATTAACGACAATTTCTTTCCGTTAAACTGCAGAGTCAAACATGGGCGAAGACCGTAGTTGGATGTACACTGGTTGGAAGAGCAGAACTGGTGGTCACTCAGATGAGTGGTACGCCAAGACAGAAGCTTTTGTGGAACGAGCTTTTTCGTTGTCAAATAGCGATAAGGCGCGGTTCCCATGTACGAAATGCCGAAACGGAACGTTTTTGGACAAAGTGGAACTTACGTTGCACTTGTGTCGAAACGGTTACGTGTCACATTATGAGTTGTGGAACTTCCATGGCGAGACAGCTTCTCAAGCTGTACAAGAAGTGGAAGCGGACAATGATAATGCTCAAGAGGTTGATATGATGGATGAGATGCTGGAAGCTATACGACCAGAGCTTACAGAAGATACTCAAACAGCATAGGTTAAAGAGTTCTTCAAACGTCTGAAAGATTCAGAAGAGGCTCTGCATGAACACACTAAAATGTCAATCCTCAATTTTGTGACTAGACTTATGGCAATTAAGTCTAAATTCTTCTTTTCTAACAATTGTTACAACATGCTCATCGATTTGTTCAAAGATGCCCTTCCACAACCCAACAAAGTGCCTAAGGATATGTACAACTCGAAGAAAATTCTTTCTGGTCTCGGGATGAAGCACGAAAAGATTGATGTGTGTCCGGACAACTGCATGCTTTTCTGGAGAGAGCATGCCAATGAGAACAAATGTTTGAAATGTGGTCAACCGAGGTTTGTCGAAGTTGTTAATAACGATGGTAATACAGTGACGACGGAAGTCGCAAGTAAGCAGCTTCGTTACTTACCTGTGACACTGAGGTTGAAGCGG
>JAYESD010000507.1:25000-26180 GCA_036927565.1 Tuctoria greenei | reverse complement strand
GACCAGGGGGTGGATACACGTTCGGAGGGTGGTTTTTGATGGTTGCCACATGCGGATGAGCTCCGGGACCAGAAAACGGTAAAGTCACCAGAAAACGGGAAAACTGCCGATGTCGGGTCCTGGGCTGTTGAACAAGACCAGGGCGGATACACGTTCGGAGAGTGTTTTTTGATGGTTTCCACACGCGGATGAGCTCCGGGACCAAAAACGGCAAAGTCGCCAAAAAACGGGAAATCTGCCGATGTCGGGTCCTGGGCTGTTCAACGAGACAAGGGCCGCATACACGTTCGGAAGGTGTTTTTTGATGGTTTCCACACGCAGATGAGCTCCGGGACCAAAAACGGCAAAGTCGCTAAAAAACGGGAAATCTGCCGATGTCGGATCCTGGGCTGTTCATCGAGACAAGGGCCGCATACACGTTCGGAAGGTGTTTTTTGATGGTTTCCACACGCGGATGAGCTCCGGGACCAAAAACGGCAAAGTCGCCAAAAAACGGGAAAACCGCTGATGACGGGTGCTGGGCTGTTGAACAAGACCAGGGCCGGATACACGTTCGGAGGGTGTTTTTGATGGTTTCCACAGGCGGATGAGCTCCGGGACCAAACACGACCAAGTCGCCAAAAAACGGGAAAACCGCCGATGTCGGGTCCTGGGCTGCTGAACGAGCCCAGGGCCGGATACACGTTCGTAGGGTGTTTTTTGATGGTTTCCACAGGCGGATGAGCTTCGGGACCAAAAACGGTAAAGTCGCCAGAAAACGGGAAAACTGCCGATGTCGGGTCCTGGGCTGTTGAACAAGACCAGGGCCGGATACACGTTCGGAGGTTGTTTTTTGATGGTTTCCACAGGCGGGTGAGCTCCGGGACCAAAAACGGCAAAGTCGCCAAAAAACGGGAAATCTGCCGATGTCGGGTCCTGGGCTGTTCAACGAGACAAGGGCCGCATACACGTTCGGAAGGTGTTTTTTGATGGTTTGCACACGCGGATGAGCTCCGGGACCAAAAACGGCAAAGCCGCCAAAAAACGGGAAAACCGCTGATGACGGGTCCTGGGCTGTTGAACAAGACCAGGGCCGGATACACGTTCGGAGGGTGTTTTTTGATGGTTTCCACAGGCGGATGAGCTCCGGGACCAAACACGACCAAGTCGCCAAAAAACGGGAAAACCGCCGATGTCGGGT
>JAYESD010000505.1:0-26456 GCA_036927565.1 Tuctoria greenei | reverse complement strand
TTTTAGGTATTTTTAAAAAATTCAAATTTTCACTCGAATTGAAAGGGGTTAGCCTTCGATTTTGCTAAAATCGACGTTTTTATCCATAGAATGACCGTAAATTTATTTTTCTTCGAGATAGAGCTTGTATTTCATGTTGTATATACATTACGTAGCCATATGTGAGTTTTTGGGGATATTTAAAAATTTCAAATTTTCGCTCGAATTCGAAGGGGTTAGCCTTCGATTTTAATCAAAACGACGTTTTCTTCCATAGAATGACCGTAAATTCATTTTTCTTCGAGATCGAGCTTGTATTCCATGTTGTATATGCATTACGTAGCCTTACGTAAGTTTTTGGGTATTTTTAAAAAATTCAAATTTTCGTTCGAATTCAAAGGGGTTAGCCTTCAATTTTGCTCAAAACGACGTTTTCTTCCATAGAATAACCGTAAATTCATTTTTCTTTGGGATCGAGCTTGTATTACATGTTGTATATGCATTACGTAACCATACGTAAGCTTTCGGGGATTTTTAAAAAATTCAAATTTTCGATCGTATTCAAAGGGGTTAGCCTTCGATTTTGCTCAAAACGACGTTTTCATCCCTATATTGACCGTAAATTTATTTTTCTTCGAGATTCATCTTGTATTCCATGTTGTATATGCATTATGTAGCCATACGTAAGTTTTCGGGGATTTTTAAAAAATTCAAATTTTCGCTCAAATTCAAAGGGGTTAGCCTTCGATTTTGCTCAAAACGACGTTTTCGTCCATAGAATGTCCGTAAATTCATTTTTCTTCGAGATTGAGCTTGTATTCCATGTTGTATATGCATTACGTAGCCTTACGTAAGTTTTTGGGAATTTTAAAAAATTCAAATTTTTGCTCGAATTCAAAGAAGTTAGCCTTCGATTTTGCTCAAAACGACATTTTCTTCCATAGAGTAACTGTAAATTCATTTTTCATTGGAATCAAGCTTGTATTACATGTTGTATATGCATTACGTAACCATACATAAGCTTTCGGGGATTTTAAAAATTCAAATTTTTGCTTGTATTCAAAGGGGTTAGCCTTCGATTTTGCTCAAAACGACGTTTTCGTCCATATATTGACCGTAAATTCATTTTTCTTCGACATCGAGCTTGTATTCCATGTTGTATATGCATTACGTATCCATACGTAAGTTTTCGGAGATTTTTAAAAAATTCAAATTTTCGCTCGTATTCAAAGGGGTTAGCCTTCGATTTTGCTCAAAACGACGTTTTCATCCGTATAATGACCGTAAATTCATTTTTCTTCGATATCGAGCTTGTATCCATGTTGTATATGCATTACGTAGCCATATGTAAGTTTTTGGGGATTTTTAAAAATTTCAAATTTTCGCTTGAATTCAAAGGGGTTAGCCTTCGATTTTGCTCAAAACGACGTTTTCGTCCATAGAATGTCCGTAAATTCATTTTTCTTCGAGATTGATCTTGTATTCCATGTTGTATATGCATTACGTAGCCATACGTAAGTTTTCGGGAATTTTTAAAAAAATCAAATTTTCGCTCGTATTCAATGGGGTTAGCCTTCGATTTCGCTCAAAACGACGTTTTCTTCCATAGAATGTCCGTAAATTCATTTTTTCTTCGGGATCGAGCTTGTATTCCATGTTGTATATGCAGTACGTAGCCATAAGGAGGTTTTTGGGTATTTTTAAAAAACTCAAATTTTCGCTCGAATTCAAAGGGGTTAGCCTTCGATTTTGCTCAAAACGACATTTTCGTCCATAGAATGTCCGTAAATTCATTTTTCTTCGAGATTGAGCTTGTATTCCATGTTGTATATGCATTACGTAGCCATACGTAAGTTTTCGGGGATTTTTAAAAAATTCAAATTTTCACTCAAATTCCAAGGGGTTAGCCTTCGATTTTGCTCAAAACGACGTTTTCTTCCATAGAATGTCCGTAAATTCATTTTTCTTCGGGATTGACCTTGTATTCCATGTTGTATATGCATTACGTAGCCATACGTAAGTTTTTAGGTATTTTTAAAAAATTCAAATTTTCACTCGAATTGAAAGGGGTTAGCCTTCGATTTTGCTAAAAACGACGTTTTTATCCATAGAATGACCGTAAATTTATTTTTCTTCGAGATAGAGCTTGTATTTCATGTTGTATATACATTACGTAGCCATATGTGAGTTTTTGGGGATATTTAAAAATTTTAAATTTTCGCTCGAATTCGAAGGGGTTAGCCTTCGATTTTAATCAAAACGACGTTTTCTTCCATAGAATGACCGTAAATTCATTTTTCTTCGAGATCGAGCTTGTATTCCATGTTGTATATGCATTATGTAGCCTTACGTAAGTTTTTGGGGATTTTTAAAAAATTCAAATTTTCGTTCGAATTCAAAGGGGTTAGCCTTCGATTTTGCTCAAAACGACGTTTTCTTCCATAGAATAACCGTAAATTCATTTTTCTTTGGGATCGAGCTTGTCTTACATGTTGTATATGCATTACGTAACCATACGTAAGCTTTCGGAGATTTTTAAAAAATTCAAATTTTCGATCGTATTCAAAGGGGTTAGCCTTCGATTTTGCTCAAAACGACGTTTTCATCCCTATATTGACCGTAAATTTTATTTTTCTTCGAGATCGAGCTTGTATTCCATGTTGTATATGCATTATGTAGCCATACGTAAGTTTTCGGGGATTTTTAAAAAATTCAAATTTTCCCTCAAATTCAAAGGGGTTAGCCTTCGATTTTGCTCAAAACGACGTTTTCATCCATATAATGACCGTAAATTCATTTTTCTTCGAGATCGAGCTTGTATTCCATGTTGTATATGTATTACGTAGCCATACGTAAGTTTTTGGGGATTTTTAAAAATTGCAAATTTTTGCTCGAATTTAAAGGGGCGACTTCGATTATGCTCAAAACGACGTTTTCGTCCATAGAATGCCATAAATTCATTTTTCTTCGAGATTGAGCTTGTATTCCATGTTGTATACGCATTACGTAGCCATACGTAAGTTTTCGTGGATTTTTAAAAAATTCAAATTTTCGCTCGTATTCAATGGGGTTAGCCTTCGATTTTGCTCAAAACGACGTTTTCTTCCATAGAATGTCCGTAAATTCATTTTTTCTTCGGGATCGAGCTTGTATTCCATGTTGTATATGCAGTACGTAGCCATAAGGAGGTTTTTGGGTATTTTTAAAAACTCAAATTTTCGCTCGAATTCAAAGGGGTTAGCCTTCGATTTTGCTCAAAACGACATTTTCGTCCATAGAATGTCCGTAAATTCATTTTTCTTCGAGATTGAGCTTGTATTCCATGTTGTATATGCATTACGTAGCCATACGTAAGTTTTCGGGGATTTTTAAAAAATTCAAATTTTCACTCAAATTCCAAGGGGTTAGCCTTCGATTTTGCTCAAAACGACGTTTTCTTCCATAGAATGTCCGTAAATTCATTTTTCTTCGGGATTGACCTTGTATTCCATGTTGTATATGCATTACGTAGCCATACGTAAGTTTTTAGGTATTTTTAAAAAATTCAAATTTTCACTCGAATTGAAAGGGGTTAGCCTTCGATTTTGCTAAAAACGACGTTTTTATCCATAGAATGACCGTAAATTTATTTTTCTTCGAGATAGAGCTTGTATTTCATGTTGTATATACATTACGTAGCCATATGTGAGTTTTTGGGGATATTTAAAAATTTCAAATTTTCGCTCGAATTCGAAGGGGTTAGCCTTCGATTTTAATCAAAACGACGTTTTCTTCCATAGAATGACCGTAAATTCATTTTTCTTCGAGATCGAGCTTGTATTCCATGTTGTATATGCATTATGTAGCCTTACGTAAGTTTTTGGGGATTTTTAAAAAATTCAAATTTTCGTTCGAATTCAAAGGGGTTAGCCTTCGATTTTGCTCAAAACGACGTTTTCTTCCATAGAATAACCGTAAATTCATTTTTCTTTGGGATCGAGCTTGTCTTACATGTTGTATATGCATTACGTAACCATACGTAAGCTTTCGGAGATTTTTAAAAAATTCAAATTTTCGATCGTATTCAAAGGGGTTAGCCTTCGATTTTGCTCAAAACGACGTTTTCATCCCTATATTGACCGTAAATTTATTTTTCTTCGAGATCGAGCTTGTATTCCATGTTGTATATGCATTATGTAGCCATACGTAAGTTTTCGGGGATTTTTAAAAAATTCAAATTTTCCCTCAAATTCAAAGGGGTTAGCCTTCGATTTTGCTCAAAACGACGTTTTCATCCATATAATGACCGTAAATTCATTTTTCTTCGAGATCGAGCTTGTATTCCATGTTGTATATGTATTACGTAGCCATACGTAAGTTTTTGGGGATTTTTAAAAATTGCAAATTTTTGCTCGAATTTAAAGGGGCGACTTCGATTATGCTCAAAACGACGTTTTCGTCCATAGAATGCCATAAATTCATTTTTCTTCGAGATTGAGCTTGTATTCCATGTTGTATACGCATTACGTAGCCATACGTAAGTTTTTGTGGATTTTTAAAAAAATCAAATTTTCGCTCGTATTCAATGGGGTTAGCCTTCGATTTTGCTCAAAACGACGTTTTCTTCCATAGAATGTCCGTAAATTCATTTTTTCTTCGGGATCGAGCTTGTATTCCATATTGTATATGCATTACGTAGCCATACGGAAGTTTTTGGGGATTTTTTAAAAATTCAAATTTTCTCGAATTCAAAGGGGTTAGCCTTCGATTTTGCTCAAAACGACGTTTTTGTCCATAGAATGACCGTAAATTTATTTTTCTTCGAGATAGAGCTTGTATTCCATGTTGTATATGCATTACGTAGCCATATGTGAGTTTTTGGGGATATTTAAAAATTTCAAATTTTCGCTCGAAGTCGAACGGGTTAGCCTTCAATTTTAATCAAAACGACGTTTTCTTCCATAGAATGACCGTAAATTCATTTTTCTTCGAGATCGAGTTTGTATTCCATGTTGTATATGCATTACATAGCCTTACGTAAGTTTTTGGGTATTTTTAAAAAATTCAATATTTCGCTCGAATTCAAAGCGGTTAGCCTTCGATTTTGCTCAAAACGATGTTTTCTTCCATAGAATAATCGTAAATTCATTTTTCTTTGGGATCGAGCTTGTATTACATGTTGTATATCCATGAAGTAACCATACGTAAGCTTTCAGGGATTTTAAAAAAGTTCAAATTTTCGCTCGTATTCAAAGGGGTTAAGCCTTCAATTTTGTTCAAAAAGGCGTTTTCATCCATATATTGACCGTAAATTTATTTTTCTTCGAGATCGAGCTTGTATTCCATGTTGTATATGCATTATGTATCCATACGTAGGTTTTCGGGGATTTTTAAAAAATTCAAATTTTCGCTCAAATTCAAAGGGGTTAGCCTTCGATTTTGCTCAAAACGACGTTTTCATCCATATAATGACGGTATATTCATTTTCTTCGAGATCGAGCTTGTATTCCATGTTGTATATGCATTACGTAGCCATACGTAAGTTTTTGGGGATTTTTAAAAATTTCAAATTTTCGCTCGAATTTAAAGGGGTTAGACTTCGATTTTGCTCAAAACGACATTTTCGTCCATAGAATGTCCGTAAATTCATTTTTCTTCGAGATCGAGCTTGTATTCCATGTTGAATATGCATTACGTAGCCATACGTAAGTTTTCGGGGATTTTTAAAAAATTCAAATTTTCGCTCGAATTCAATGGGGTTAGCCTTCGATTTTGCTCAAAACGACATTTTCGTCCATAGAATGTCCGTAAATTAATTTTTCTTCGAGATCAAGCTTGTATTCCATGTTGAATATGCATTACGTAGCCATACGTAAGTTTTTGGGGATTTTTAAAACATTCAAATTTTCGCTCAAATTCATAGGGGTTAGCCTTCGATTTTGCTCAAAACGAAGTTTTCTTCCATAGAATGTCTGTAAATTCATTTTTCTTTGGGATCGAGCTTTTATTCCATGTTGTAGATGCATTACGTAGCCATACGTAAGTTTTTAGGTATTTTTAAAAAATTCAAATTTTCGCTCGTATTCAAAGGGGTTAGCCTTCGATTTTGCTCAAAACGACGTTTTCGTCCATAGAATGACCGTAAATTCATTTTTCTTCGAGATACAGCTTGTATTCCATGTTGTATATGCATTACGTAGCCACATGTGAGTTTTTGGGGATATTTAAAAAATTCAAATTTTCGCTCGAATTCGAAGGGGTTAGCCTTCGATTTTAATCAAAATGACGTTTTCTTCCATAGAATGACCGTAAATTCATTTTTCTTCGAGATCAAGCTTGTATTCCATGTTGTATATGCATTACGTAGCCTTACGTAAGTTTTTGGGGATTTTTAAAAAATTCAAATTTTCGCTCGTATTCAGAGGGGTTAGCCTTCGATTTTGCTCAAAACGACGTTTTTTTCCATAGAATAACCGTAAATTCATTTTTCTTCGAGATCGAGCTTGTATTCCATGTTGAATATGCATTACGTAGCCATACGTAAGTTTTTGGGGATTTTAAAAAATTCAAATTTTGCTCGTATTATAAGGGGTTAGCCTTCGATTTTGCTCAAAACAACGTTTTCTTCCATAGAATGTCCGTAAATTCATTTTTCTTCGGGATCAAGCTTGTATTCCATGTTGTATATGCATTACGTAGCCATACGTAAGTTTTTGGGGATTTTTGAAAAATTCAAATTTTCGCTCGAATTCAAAGAGGTTAGCCTTCGATTTTGCTTAAAACGACGTTTTCCTCCATAGAATGACTGTAAATTCATTTTTCTTCGAGATAGAGCTTGAATTCCATGTTGTATATGCATTACGTAACCATATGTGAGTTTTGGTGGATATTTAAAAATTTCAAATTTTCACTCGAATTCGAAGGGGTTAGTTAGCCTTCGATTTTAATCAAAACGATGTTTTCTTCCATATAATAACCGTAAATTCATTTTTCTTCGAGATCAAGCTTGTATTACATGTTGTATATGAATTACTTAGACATACGTAAGCTTTCAGGGATTTTTAAAAAATTCAAATTTTCGCTCAAATTCAAAGGGGTTAGCCTTCGATTTTGCTCAAAACGACGTTTTCGTCCATAGAATGTCCGTAAATTCATTTTTCTTCGAGATTGAGCTTGTATTCCATGTTGTATATGCATTACGTAGCCTTACGTAAGTTTTTGGGAATTTTAAAAAAATTCAAATTTTCGCTCGAATTCAAAGAAGTTAGCTTTCGATTTTGCTCAAAACGACATTTTCTTCCATAGAATAACTGTAAATTCATTTTTCATTGGGCGCAAGCTTGTATTACATGTTGTATATGCATTACGTAACCATACATAAGCTTTCGGGGATTTTAAAAATTCAAATTTTTCTCGTATTCAAAGGGGTTAGCCTTCGATTTTGCTCAAAACGACGTTTTCGTCCATATATTGACCGTAAATTCATTTTTCTTCGACATCGAGCTTGTATTCCATGTTGTATATGCATTACGTATCCATACGTAAGTTTTCGGAGATTTTTAAAAAATTCAAATTTTCGCTCGGATTCAAAGGGTTTAGCCTTCGATTTTGCTCAAAACGATGTTTTCTTCCATAGAATATCCGAAAATTCATTTTTCTTCGAGATCGAGCTTGTATTTCATGTTGTATATGCATTACGTAGCCATACGTAAGTTTTTAGGTATTTTTAAAAAATTCAAATTTTTTCTCGAATTCAAAGAGGTTAGCCTTCGATTTTGCTCAAAACGACGTTTTCGTCCATAGAATGACCGTAAATTCATTTTTCTTCGAGATAGAGCTTGTATTCCATATTGTATATGCATTACGTAGCCATACGTAAGTTTTTGGGGATTTTTAAAAAATTCAAATTTTCGCTCGAATTCAAAGGGGTTAGCCTTCGATTTTGCTCAAAACGACGTTTTCGTCCATATATTGACCGTAAATTCATATTTCTTTGAGATCGAGCTTGTATTCCATGTTGTATATGCATTACGTAGCCATATGTAAGTTTTCAGGGATTTTTAAAAAATTCAAATTTTCACTCAAATTCAAAGGGGTTAGACTTCGATTTTGCTCAAAACGACATTTTCATCCATAGAATGTCCGTAAATTCATTTTTCTTCGAGATCAAGCTTGTATTCCATGTTGAATATGCATTACGTAGCCATACTTAAGTTTTTGGGGATTTTTAAAAAATTCAAATTTTCGCTCGAATTCAAAGGGGTTAGCCTTCGATTTTGCTCAAAACGACGTTTTCTTCCATAGAATGTCCTAAAATTCATTTTTCTTCGAGATCGAGCTTGTATTCCATGTTGTATATGCATTAAGTAGCCATACGGAAGTTTTTGGATATTTTTAAAAAATTCAAATTTTCGCTCGATTTCAAAGGGGTTAGCCTTCGATTTTGCTCAAAACGACGTTTTCATCCATATAATGACCGTAAATTCATTTTTCTTCGAGATCGAGCTTGTATTCCATGTTGTATATGCATTACGTAGCCATACGTAAGTTTTTGGGGATTTTTAAAAATTGCAAATTTTTGCTCGAATTTAAAGGGGCGACTTCGATTATGCTCAAAACGACGTTTTCGTCCATAGAATGTCCATAAATTCATTTTTCTTCGAGATTGAGCTTGTATTCCATGTTGTATACGCATTACGTAGCCATACGTAAGTTTTCGTGGATTTTTAAAAAATTCAAATTTTCGCTCGTATTCAATGGGGTTAGCCTTCGATTTTGCTCAAAACGACATTTTCGTCCATAGAATGTCCGTAAATTCATTTTTCTTCGAGATTGAGCTTGTATTCCATGTTTTATATGCATTATGTAGCCATACGTAAGTTTTCGGGGATTTTTAAGAAATTCAAATTTTCGCTCGTATTCAAAGGGGTTAGCCTTCGATTTTGCTCAAAACGACGTTTTCATCCGTATAATGACCGTAAATTCATTTTTCTTCGATATCGATCTTGTATCCATGTTGTATATGCATCACGTAGCCATATGTAAGTTTTTGGGGATTTTTAAAAATTTCAAATTTTCGCTCGAATTCGAAGGGGTTAGCCTTCAATTTTAATCAAAACGACGTTTTCTTCCATAGAATGACCGTAAATTCATTTTTTTTCGAGATCGAGCTTGTATTCCATGTTGTATATGCATTACGTAGCCTTACGTAAGTTTTTGGGGATTTTTAAAAAATTCAAATTTTCGTTCGAATTCAAAGGGGTTAGCCTTCGATTTTGCTCAAAACGACGTTTTCTTCCATAGAATAACCGTAAATTCATTTTTCTTTGGGATCGAGCTTGTATTACATGTTGTATATGCATTACGTAACCATACGTAAGCTTTCGGGGATTTTTTAAAAATTCAAATTTTCGATCGTATTCAAAGGGGTTAGCCTTCGATTTTGCTCAAAACGACGTTTTCATCCCTATATTGACCGTAAATTTATTTTTCTTCGAGATCGAGCTTGTATTCCATGTTGTATATGCATTATGTAGCCATACGTAAGTTTTCGGGGATTTTTAAAAAAATCAAATTTTCGCTCAAATTCAAAGGGGTTAGCCTTCGATTTTGCTCAAAACGACGTTTTCATCCATATAATGACCGTAAATTCATTTTTCTTCGAGATCGAGCTTGTATTCCATTTTGTATATGCATTACGTAGCCATACGTAAGTTTTTGGGGATTTTAAAAAATTGCAAATTTTTGCTCGAATTTAAAGGGGCGACTTCGATTATGCTCAAAACGAAGTTTTTGTCCATAGAATGTCCATAAATTCATTTTTCTTCGAGATTGAGCTTGTATTCCATGTTGTATACGCATTACGTAGCCATACGTAAGTTTTCGTGGATTTTTAAAAAATTCAAATTTTCGCTCGTATTCAATGGGGTTAGCCTTCGATTTTGCTCAAAACGACGTTTTCTTCCATAGAATGTCCGTAAATTCATTTTTTCTTCGGGATCGAGCTTGTATTCCATATTGTATATGCATTACGTAGCCATACGGAAGTTTTTGAGGATTTTTTAAAAATTCAAATTTTCTCGAATTCAAAGGGGTTAGCCTTCGATTTTGCTCAAAACGACGTTTTTGTCCATAGAATGACCGTACATTTATTTTTCTTCGAGATAGAGCTTGTATTCCATGTTGTATATGCATTACGTATCCATATGTGAGTTTTTGGGGATATTTAAAAATTTCAAATTTTCGCTCGAAGTCGAAGGGGTTAGCCTTCAATTTTAATCAAAACGACGTTTTCTTCCATAGAATGACCGTAAATTCATTTTTCTTCGAGATCGAGTTTGTATTCCATGTTGTATATGCATTACATAGCCTTACGTAAGTTTTTTGGTATTTTTAAAAAATTCAATATTTCGCTCGAATTCAAAGCGGTTAGCCTTCGATTTTGCTCAAAACGATGTTTTCTTCCATAGAATAATCGTAAATTCATTTTTCTTTGGGATCGAGCTTGTATTACATGTTGTATATCCATTAAGTAACCATACGTAAGCTTTTAGGGATTTTAAAAAAGTTCAAATTTTCGCTCGTATTCAAAGGGGTTAAGCCTTCAATTTTGTTCAAAAAGGCGTTTTCATCCATATATTGACCGTTAATTTATTTTTCTTCGAGATCGAGCTTGTATTACATGTTGTATATGCATTATGTAGCCATACGTAAGTTTTCGGGGATTTTTAAAAAATTCAAATTTTCGCTCAAATTCAAAGGGGTTAGCCTTCGATTTTGCTCAAAACGACGTTTTCATCCATATAATGACGGTATATTCATTTTCTTCGAGATCGAGCTTGTATTCCATGTTGTATATGCATTACGTAGCCATACGTAAGTTTTTGGGGATTTTTAAAAATTTCAAATTTTCGCTCGAATTTAAAGGGGTTAGACTTCGATTTTGCTCAAAACGACATTTTCGTCCATAGAATGTCCGTAAATTCATTTTTCTTCGAGATCGAGCTTGTATTCCATGTTGAATATGCATTACGTAGCCATACGTAAGTTTTCGGGGATTTTTAAAAAATTCAAATTTTCGCTCGAATTCAATGGGGTTAGCCTTCGATTTTGCTCAAAACGACATTTTCGTCCATAGAATGTCCGTAAATTAATTTTTCTTCGATATCAAGCTTGTATTCCATGTTGAATATGCATTACGTAGCCATACGTAAGTTTTTGGGGATTTTTAAAACATTCAAATTTTCGCTCAAATTCATAGGGGTTAGCCTTCGATTTTGCTCAAAACGAAGTTTTCTTCCATAGAATGCCCGTAAATTCATTTTTCTTTGGGATCGAGCTTGTATTCCATGTTGTAGATGCATTACGTAGCCATACGTAAGTTTTTAGGTATTTTTAAAAAATTCAAATTTTCGCTCGTATTCAAAGGGTTAGCCTTCGATTTTGCTCAAAACGACGTTTTCGTCCATAGAATGACCGTAAATTCATTTTTCTTCGAGATACAGCTTGTATTCCATGTTGTATATGCATTACGTAGCCACATGTGAGTTTTTGGGGATATTTAAAAATTTCAAATTTTCGCTCGAATTCGAAGGGGTTAGCCTTCGATTTTAATCAAAACGACGTTTTCTTCCATAGAATGACCGTAAATTCATTTTTCTTCGAGATCAAGCTTGTATTCCATGTTGTATATGCATTACGTAGCCTTACGTAAGTTTTTGGGGATTTTTAAAAAATTCAAATTTTCGCTCGAATTCAGAGGGGTTGGCCTTCGATTTTGCTCAAAACGACGTTTTCTTCCATAGAATAACCGTAAATTCATTTTTCTTCGAGATCGAGCTTGTATTCCATGTTGAATATGCATTACGTAGCCATACGTAAGTTTTTGGGGATTTTAAAAAATTCAAATTTTGCTCGTATTATAAGGGGTTAGCCTTCGATTTTGCTCAAAACAACGTTTTCTTGCATAGAATGTCCGTAAATTCATTTTTCTTCGGGATCAAGCTTGTATTCCATGTTGTATATGCATTACATAGCCATACGTAAGTTTTTGGGGATTTTTGAAAAATTCAAATTTTCGCTCGAATTCAAAGAGGTTAGCCTTCGATTTTGCTTAAAACGACGTTTTCCTCCATAGAATGACTGTAAATTCATTTTTCTTCGAGATAGAGCTTGTATTCCATGTTGTATATGCATTACGTAACCATATGTGAGTTTTGGTGGATATTTAAAAATTTCAAATTTTCACTCGAATTCGTTCGATTTTAATCAAAACGATGTTTTCTTCCATATAATGACCGTAAATTCATTTTTCTTCGAGATCAAGCTTGTATTACATGTTGTATATGAATTACTTAGACATACGTAAGCTTTCAGGGATTTTTAAAAAATTCAAATTTTCGCTCAAATTCAAAGGGGTTAGCCTTCGATTTTGCTCAAAACGACGTTTTCGTCCATAGAATGTCCGTAAATTCATTTTTCTTCGAGATTGAGCTTGTATTCCATGTTGTATATGCATTACGTAGCCTTACGTAAGTTTTTGGGAATTTTAAAAAATTCAAATTTTCGCTCGAATTCAAAGAAGTTAGCCTTCGATTTTGCTCAAAACGACATTTTCTTCCATAGAATAACTGTAAATTCATTTTTCATTGGGCTCAAGCTTGTATTACATGTTGTATATGCATTACGTAACCATACATAAGCTTTCGGGGATTTTAAAAATTCAAAATTTTGCTCGTATTCAAAGGGGTTAGCCTTCGATTTTGCTCAAAATGACGTTTTCGTCCATATATTGACCGTAAATTCATTTTTCTTCGACATCGAGCTTGTATTCCATGTTGTATATGCATTACGTATCCATACGTAAGTTTTCGGAGATTTTAAAAAAATCAAATTTTCGCTCGGAATCAAAGGGTTTAGCCTTCGATTTTGCTCAAAACGATGTTTTCTTCCATAGAATGTCCGAAAATTCATTTTTCTTCGAGATAGAGCTTGTATTTCATGTTGTATATGCATTACATAGCCATACGTAAGTTTTTAGGTATTTTAAAAAATTCAAATTTTGCTCGAATTCAAAGAGGTTAGCCTTCGATTTTGCTCAAAACGACGTTTTCGTCCATAGAATGACCGTAAATTCATTTTTCTTTGAGATAGAGCTTGTATTCCATATTGTATATGCATTACGTAGCCATACGTAAGTTTTTGGGGATTTTTAAAAAATTCAAATTTTCGCTCGAATTCAAAGGGGTTAGCCTTCGATTTTGCTCAAAACGACGTTTTCGTCCATATATTGACCGTAAATTCATTTTTCTTCGAGATCGAGCTTGTATTCCATGTTGTATATGCATTACGTAGCCATACGTAAGTTTTCGGGGATTTTTAAAAAATTCAAATTTTCACTCAAATTCAAAGAGGTTAGACTTCGATTTTGCTCAAAACGACATTTTCATCCATAGAATGTCCGTAAATTCATTTTTCTTCGAGATCAAGCTTGTATTCCATGTTGAATATGCATTACGTAGCCATACTTAAGTTTTTGGGGATTTTTAAAAAATTCAAATTTTCGCTCGAATTCAAAGGGGTTAGCCTTCGATTTTGCTCAAAACGACGTTTTCTTCCATAGAATGTCCTAAAATTCATTTTTCTTCGAGATCGAGCTTGTATTCCATGTTGTATATGCATTAAGTAGCCATACGGAAGTTTTTGGATATTTTTAAAAAATTCAAATTTTCGCTCGAATTCAAAGGGGTTATAGCCTTCGATTTTGCTCAAAACGACATTTTCGTCCATAGAATGTCCGTAAATTCATTTTTCTTCGAGATTGAGCTTGTATTCCATGTTTTATATGCATTATGTAGCCATACGTAAGTTTTCGGGGATTTTAAGAAATTCAAATTTTCGCTCGTATTCAAAGGGGTTAGCCTTCGATTTTGCTCAAAACGACGTTTTCATCCGTATAATGACCGTAAATTCATTTTTCTTCGATATCGAGCTTGTATCCATGTTGTATATGCATTACGTAGCCATATGTAAGTTTTTGGGGATTTTTAAAAATTTCAAATTTTCGCTTGAATTCAAAGGGGTTAGCCTTAAAATTTGCTCAAAACGACGTTTTCGTCCATATATTGACTGTAAATTCATTTTTCTTCGAGATCGAGCTTGTATTCCATGTTGTATATGCATTACGTAGCCATACGAAAGTTTTCGGGGATTTTTAAAAAAATAAAATTTTCACTCAAATTCAAAGGGGTTAGACTTCGATTTTGCTCAAAACGATATTTTCGTCCATAGAATGTCCGTAAATTCATTTTTATTCGAGATCGAGCTTGTATTCCATGTTGAATATGCATTACGTAGCCATACGTAAGTTTTCGGGGATTTTTTAAAAATTCAAATTTTCGCTCGAATTCAATGGGGTTAGCCTTCGATTTTGCTCAAAACGACATTTTCGTCCATAGAATGTCCGTAAATTCATTTTTCTTCGAGATCAAGCTTGTATTCTATGTTGAATATGCATTACGTAGCCATACGTAAGTTTTCGGGGATTTTTAAAACATTCAAATTTTCGCTCAAATTCAAAGGGATTAGCCTTCGATTTTGCTCAAAACGAAGTTTTCTTCCATAGAATGTCCGTAAATTCATTTTTCTTTGGGATCGAGCTTGTATTCCATGTTGTAGATGCATTACGTAGCCATACGTAAGTTTTTAGGTATTTTTAAAAAATTCAAATTTTCGCTCGAATTCAATGGGGTTAGCCTTCGATTTTGCTCAAAACGACATTTTCGTCCATAGAATGTCCGTAAATTCATTTTTCTTCGAGATCAAGCTTGTATTACATGTTGAATATGCATTACGTAGCCATACGTAAGTTTTCGGGGATTTTTAAAACATTCAAATTTTCGCTCAAATTCAAAGGGGTTAGCCTTCGATTTTGCTCAAAACGATGTTTTCTTCCATAGAATGTCCAAAAATTCATTTTTCTTCGGGATCGAGCTTGTATTTCATGTTGTATATGCATTACGTAGCCATACGTAAGTTTTTAGGTATTTTTAAAAAATTCAAATTTTCGCTCGAATTCAAAGAGGTTGGCCTTCGATTTTGCTCAAAATGACGTTTTCTTCCATAGAATGTCCTAAATTTCATTTTTCTTCGAGATTGAGCTTGTATTCCATGTTGTATATGTATTACGTAGCCATACGGAAGTTTTTGGAGATTTTTAAAAAATTCAAATTTTCGCTCGAATTCAAAGGGGTTAGCCTTCGATTTTGCTCAAAACGACATTATCGACCATAGAATGTCCGTAAATTCATTTTTCTTCGAGTTTGAGCTTGTATTCCATGTTTTATATGCATTTTGTAGCCATACATAAGTTGTCGGGGTTTTTTAAGAAATTCTAATTTTCGCTCGTATTCAAAGGGGTTAGCCTTCGATTTTGCTCAAAACGACGTTTTCATCCGTATAATGACCGTAAATTCATTTTTCTTCGATATCGATCTTGTATCCATATTGTATATGCATTACGTAGCCATATGTAAGTTTTTGGGGATTTTTAAAAATTTCAAATTTTCGCTTGAATTCAAAGGGGTTAGCCTTCGATTTTGCTCAAAACGACGTTTTCGTCCATATGTTGACCGTAAATTCACTTTTCTTCGATATCGAGCTTGTATTCCATGTTGAATATGCATTACGTAGCCATACGTAAGTTTTTGGGATTTTTAAAAAATTCAAATTTTCACTCAAATTCAAAGGGGTTAGCCTTCGATTTTGCTCAAAACGACATTTTCTTCCATAGAATGTCCGTAAATTCATTTTTCTTCGGGATCGAGCTTGTATTCCATGTTGTATATGCATTACGTAGCCATACATAAGTTTTTGGGGATTTTTAAAAAATTCAAATTTTCGCTCGAATTCAAAGAGGTTAGCCTTCAATTTTGCTCAAAACGACGTTTTCTTCCATAGAATGACCGTAAATTCATTTTCTTCGAGATCGAGCTTGTATTCCATGTTTTATATGCATTACGTAGCCTTACTTAAGTTTTTGGGGATTTTTAAAAAATTCAAATTTTCGCTCGAATTCAAAGGGGTTAGCCTTCGATTTTGCTCAAAAAGACGTTTTCTTCCATAGAATGTCCGTAAATTCATTTTTCTTCGGGATCGAGCTTGTATTCCATGTTGAATATGCATTACGTAGCCATACGTAGGGGATTTTTAAAAAAATTCAAATTTTCGCTCGTATTATAAGGGGTTAGCCTTCGATTTTGCTCAAAACAACGTTTTCTTCCATAGAATGTCCGTAAATTTATTTTTTTTTGGGATCAAGCTTGTATTTCATGTTGTATATGCATTACGTAGCCATACGTAAGTTTTTGGGGATTTTTAAAAAATTCAAATTTTCGCTCGAATTCAAAGAGGTTAGCCTTCGATTTTGCTTAAAACGACGTTTTCGTCCATAGAATGACTGTAAATTCATTTTTCTTCGAGATAGAGCTTGTATTCCATGTTGTATATGCATTACGTAACCATATGTGAATTTTTGGGGATATTTAAAAATTTCAAATTTTCACTTGAATTCGAAGGGGTTAGTTAGCCTTCGATTTTAATCAAAATGACGTTTTCTTCCATACAATGACCGTAAATTCATTTTTCTTCGAGATCGAGCTTGTATTCCATGTTGTATATGAATTACGTAGCGTTACGTAAGTTTTTGAGGATTTAAAAAAAAAATCAAATTTTCGCTCGAATTCGAATGGGTTAGCCTTCGATTTTGCTCAAAACGACGTTTTCATCCATAGAATGTTCGTAAATTCATTTTTCTTCGAGATCAAGCTTGTATTCTATGTTGAATATGCATTACGTAGCCATACGTAAGTTTTCGGGGATTTTTAAAACATTCAAATTTTCGCTCAAATTCAAAGGGGTTAGCCTTCGATTTTGCTCAAAACGAAGTTTTCTTCCATAGAATGTCCGTAAATTCATTTTTCTTTGGGATCGAGCTTGTATTCCATGTTGTAGATGCATTACGTAGCCATACGTAAGTTTTTAGGTATTTTTAAAAATTCAAATTTTCGCTCGAATTCAATGGGGTTAGCCTTCGATTTTGCTCAAAACGACATTTTCGTCCATAGAATGTCCGTAAATTCATTTTTCTTCGAGATCAAGCTTGTATTCCATGTTGAATATGCATTACGTAGCCATACGTAAGTTTTCGGGGATTTTTAAAACATTCAAATTTTCGCTCAAATTCAAAGGGGTTAGCCTTCGATTTTGCTCAAAACGATGTTTTCTTCCATAGAATGTCCAAAAATTCATTTTTCTTCGGGATCGAGCTTGTATTTCATGTTGTATATGCATTACGTAGCCATACGTAAGTTTTTAGGTATTTTTAAAAAATTCAAATTTTCGCTCGAATTCAAAGAGGTTGGCCTTCGATTTTGCTCAAAATGACGTTTTCTTCCATAGAATGTCCTAAATTTCATTTTTCTTCGAGATTGAGCTTGTATTCCATGTTGTATATGCATTACGTAGCCATACGGAAGTTTTTGGAGATTTTTAAAAAATTCAAATTTTCGCTCGAATTCAAAGGGGTTAGCCTTCGATTTTGCTCAAAACGACGTTTTCGTCCATAGAATGACCGTAAATTCATTTTTCTTCGAGATACAGCTTGTATTCCATGTTGTATATGCATTACGTAGCCACATGTGAGTTTTTGGGGATATTTAAAAATTTCAAATTTTCGCTCGAATTCGAAGGGGTTAGCCTTCGATTTTAATCAAAACGACGTTTTCTTCCATAGAATGACCGTAAATTCATTTTTCTTCGAGATCAAGCTTGTATTCCATGTTGTATATGCATTACGTAGCCTTACGTAAGTTTTTGGGGATTTTTAAAAAATTCAAATTTTCGCTCGAATTCAGAGGGGTTAGCCTTCGATTTTGCTCAAAACGACGTTTCTTCCATAGAATAACCGTAAATTCATTTTTCTTCGAGATCGAGCTTGTATTCCATGTTGAATATGCATTACGTAGCCATACGTAAGTTTTTGGGGATTTTAAAAAATTCAAATTTTGCTCGTATTATAAGGGGTTAGCCTTCGATTTTGCTCAAAACAACGTTTTCTTCCATAGAATATCCGTAAATTCATTTTTCTTCGGGATCAAGCTTGTATTCCATGTTGTATATGCATTACATAGCCATACGTAAGTTTTTGGGGATTTTTGAAAAATTCAAATTTTCGCTCGAATTCAAAGAGGTTAGCCTTCGATTTTGCTTAAAACGACGTTTTCCTCCATAGAATGACTGTAAATTCATTTTTCTTCGAGATAGAGCTTGTATTCCATGTTGTATATGCATTACGTAACCATATGTGAGTTTTGGTGGATATTTAAAAATTTCAAATTTTCACTCGAATTCGAAGGGGTTAGTTAGCCTTCGATTTTAATCAAAACGATGTTTTCTTCCATATAATGACCGTAAATTCATTTTTCTTCGAGATCAAGCTTGTATTACATGTTGTATATGAATTACTTAGACATACGTAAGCTTTCAGGGATTTTTAAAAAATTCAAATTTTCGCTCAAATTCAAAGGGGTTAGCCTTCGATTTTGCTCAAAACGACGTTTTCGTCCATAGAATGTCCGTAAATTCATTTTTCTTCGAGATTGAGCTTGTATTCCATGTTGTATATGCATTACGTAGCCTTACGTAAGTTTTTGGGAATTTTAAAAAAATTCAAATTTTCGCTCGAATTCAAAGAAGTTAGCCTTCGATTTTGCTCAAAACGACATTTTCTTCCATAGAATAACTGTAAATTCATTTTTCATTGGGCTCAAGCTTGTATTACATGTTGTATATGCATTACGTAACCATACATAAGCTTTCGGGGATTTTAAAAATTCAAAATTTTGCTCGTATTCAAAGGGGTTAGCCTTCGATTTTGCTCAAAATGAATTTTTCGTCCATATATTGACCGTAAATTCATTTTTCTTCGACATCGAGCTTGTATTCCATGTTGTATATGCATTACGTATCCATACGTAAGTTTTCGGAGATTTTTAAAAAAATCAAATTTTCGCTCGGATTCAAAGGGTTTAGCCTTCGATTTTGCTCAAAACGATGTTTTCTTCCATAGAATGTCCGAAAATTCATTTTTCTTCGAGATAGAGCTTGTATTTCATGTTGTATATGCATTACATAGCCATACGTAAGTTTTTAGGTATTTTTAAAAAATTCAAATTTTTGCTCGAATTCAAAGAGGTTAGCCTTCGATTTTGCTCAAAACGACGTTTTCGTCCATAGAATGACCGTAAATTCATTTTTCTTCGAGATAGAGCTTGTATTCCATATTGTATATGCATTACGTAGCCATACGTAAGTTTTTGGGGATTTTTAAAAAATTCAAATTTTCGCTCGAATTCAAAGGGGTTAGCCTTCGATTTTGCTCAAAACGACGTTTTCGTCCATATATTGACCGTAAATTCATTTTTCTTCGAGATCGAGCTTGTATTCCATGTTGAATATGCATTACGTAGCCATACGTAAGTTTTTGGGATTTTTAAAAAATTCAAATTTTCACTCAAATTCAAAGGGGTTAGCCTTCGATTTTGCTCAAAACGACATTTTCTTCCATAGAATGTCCGTAAATTCATTTTTCTTCGGGATCGAGCTTGTATTCCATGTTGTATATGCATTACGTAGCCATACATAAGTTTTTGGGGATTTTTAAAAAATTCAAATTTTCGCTCGAATTCAAAGAGGTTAGCCTTCAATTTTGCTCAAAACGACGTTTTCTTCCATAGAATGACCGTAAATTCATTTTCTTCGAGATCGAGCTTGTATTCCATGTTTTATATGCATTACGTAGCCTTACGTAAGTTTTTGGGGATTTTTAAAAAATTCAAATTTTCGCTCGAATTCAAAGGGGTTAGCCTTCGATTTTGCTCAAAACGACGTTTTCTTCCATAGAATGTCCGTAAATTCATTTTTCTTCGGGATCGAGCTTGTATTCCATGTTGAATATGCATTACGTAGCCATACGTAGGGGATTTTTAAAAAAATTCAAATTTTCGCTCGTATTATAAGGGGTTAGCCTTCGATTTTGCTCAAAACAACGTTTTCTTCCATAGAATGTCCGTAAATTCATTTATTTTCGGGATCAAGCTTGTATTTCATGTTGTATATGCATTACGTAGCCATACGTAAGTTTTTGGGGATTTTTAAAAAATTCAAATTTTCGCTCGAATTCAAAGAGGTTAGCCTTCGATTTTGCTTAAAACGACGTTTTCGTCCATAGAATGACTGTAAATTCATTTTTCTTCGAGATAGAGCTTGTATTCCATGTTGTATATGCATTACGTAATCATATGTGAATTTTTGGGGATATTTAAAAATTTCAAATTTTCACTTGAATTCGAAGGGGTTAGTTAGCCTTCGATTTTAATCAAAATGACGTTTTCTTCCATACAATGACCGTAAATTCATTTTTCTTCGAGATCGAGCTTGTATTCCATGTTGTATATGAATTACGTAGCGTTACGTAAGTTTTTGAGGATTTAAAAAAAAAAATCAAATTTTCGCTCGAATTCGAATGGGTTAGCCTTCGATTTTGCTCAAAACGACGTTTTCATCCATATATTGACCGTAAATTCATTTTTCTTCGAGATCAAGCTTGTATTACATGTTGTATATGAATTACTTAGACATACTTAAGCTTTCAGGGATTTTTAAAAAATTCAAATTTTTGCTCAAATTCAAAGGGGTTAGCCTTCGATTTTGCTCAAAACGACGTTTTCGTCCGTAGAATGTCCGTAAATTAATTTTTCTTCGAGATTGAGCTTGTATTCCATGTTGTATATGCATTACGTAGCCTTACATAAGTTTTTGGGAATTTTAAAAAAATTCAAATTTTCGCTCGAATTCAAAGAAGTTAGCCTTCGATTTTGCTCAAAACGACATTTTCTTCCATAGAATAACTGTAAATTCATTTTTTATTGGGATCAAGCTTGTATTACATGTTGTATATGCATTACGTAACCATACATAAGCTTTCGGGGATTTTAAAAAATTCAAATTTTTGCTCGTATTCAAAGGGGTTAGCCTTCGATTTTGCTCAAAACGACGTTTTCGTCCATATATTGACCGTAAATTCATTTTTCTTCGAGATCGAGCTTGTATTCAATGTTGTATATGCATTACGAATCCATATGTAAGTTTTCGGAGATTTTTAAAAAATTCAAATTTTCGCTCGGATTCAAAGGGTTTAGCCTTCGATTTTGCTCAAAACGATGTTTTCTTCCATAGAATGTCCGAAAATTCATTTTTCTTCGGAATCGAGCTTGTATTTCATGTTTTATATGCATTACGTAGCCATACGTAAGTTTTTAGGTATTTTTAAAAAATTCAAATTTTTGCTCGAATTCAAAGAGGTTAGCCTTCGATTTTGCTAAAAACGACGTTTTCGTCCATAGAATGACCGTAAATTCATTTTTCTTCGAGATCGAGCTTGTATTTCATGTTGTATATGCATTACGTAGCCATACGTAAGTTTTTGGGGATTTTTAAAAAATTCAAATGTTCGCTCGAATTCAAAGGGGTTAGCCTTCGATTTTGCTCAAAACAACGTTTTCTTCCATAGAATGTCCTAAAATTCATTTTTCTTCGAGATCGAGCTTGTATTCCATGTTGTATATGCATTACGTAGCCATACGGAAGTTTTTGGAGATTTTTAAAAAATTCAAATTTTCGCTCGAATTCAAAGGGGTTAGCCTTCGATTTTTGCTCAAAACGACATTTTCGTCCATAGAATGTCCGTAAATTCATTTTTCTTCGAGATTGAGCTTGTATTCCATGTTTTATATGCATTATGTAGCCATACGTAAGTTTTCGGGGATCTTTAAGAAATTCAAATTTTCGCTCAAATTCAAAGGGCTTAGCCTTCGATTTTGCTCAAAACGACGTTTTCATCCATATATTGACCGTAAATTCATTTTTCTTTGAGATCAAGCTTGTATTACATGTTGTATATGAATTACTTAGACATACGTAAGCTTTCAGGGATTTTTAAAAAATTCAAATTTTTGCTCAAATTCAAAGGGGTTAGCCTTCGATTTTGCTCAAAACGACGTTTTCGTCCATAGAATGTCCGTAAATTCATTTTTCTTCGAGATTGAGCTTGTATTCCATGTTGTATATGCATTACGTAGCCTTACGTAAGTTTTTGGGAATTTTAAAAAAATTCAAATTTTCGCTCGAATTCAAAGAAGTTAGCCTTCGATTTTGATCAAAACGACATTTTCTTCCATAGAATAACTGCAAATTCATTTTTTATTGGGATCAAGCTTGTATTACATGTTGTATATGCATTACGTAACCATACATAAGCTTTCGGGGATTTTAAAAAATTCAAATCTTTGCTCGTATTCAAAGGGGTTAGCCTTCGATTTTGCTCAAAACGACGTTTTTGTCCATATATTGACCGTAAATTCATTTTTCTTCGAGATCGAGCTTGTATTCCATGTTGTATATGCATTATGTAGCCATACGTAAGTTTTCGGGGATTTTTAAAAAATTCAAAGTTTCGCTCAAATTGAAAGGGGTTAGCCTTCGATTTTGCTCAAAACGACGTTTTCATCCATATAATGACGGTATATTCATTTTCTTCGAGATCGAGCTTGTATTCCATGTTGTATATGCATTACGTATCCATACGTAAGTTTTGGATATTTTTAAAAAATTCAAATTTTCGCTCGGATTCAAAGGGTTTAGCCTTCGATTTTGCTCAAAACGATGTTTTCTTCCATAGAATGTCCGAAAATTCATTTTTCTTCGAGATTGAGCTTGTATTTCATGTTGTATATGCATTACGTAGCCATACGTAAGTTTTTAGGTATTTTTAAAAAATTCTAATTTTTGCTCGAATTCAAAGAGGTTAGCCTTCGATTTTGCTCAAAACGACGTTTTCGTCCATAGAATGACCGTAAATTCATTTTTCTTCGAGATAGAGCTTGTATTCCATGTTGTATATGCATTACGTAGCCATACATAAGTTTTTGGGGATTTTCTAAAAATTCAAATTTTCGCTCGAATTTAAAGGGGTTAGCCTTCGATTTTGCTCAAAACGACGTTTTCTTCCATAGAATGTCCTAAAATTCATTTTTCTTCGAGATCGAGCTTGTATTCCATGTTGTATATGAATTACGTAGCCATACGGAAGTTTTTGGAGATTTTTAAAAAATTCAAATTTTCGCTTGAATTCAAAGGGGTTAGCCTTCGATTTTGCTCGAAATGACGTTTTCGTCCATATATTGACCGTAAATTCATTTTTCTTCGAGATCGAGCTTGTATTCCATGTTGTATATGCATTACGTAGCCATACGTAAGTTTTCGGGGATTTTTAAAAAATTCAAATTTTCACTCAAATTCAAAGGGGTTAGACTTCGATTTTGCTCAAAACGACATTTTCGTCCATAGAATGTCCGTAAATTCATTTTTATTCGAGATCGAGCTTGTATTCCATGTTGAATATGCATTACGTAGCCATACGTAAGTTTTCGGGGATTTTTAAAAAATTCAAATTTTCGCTCGAATTCAATGGGGTTAGCCTTCGATTTTGCTCAAAACGACATTTTTGTCCATAGAATGTCCGTAAATTCATTTTTCTTCGAGATCAAGCTTGTATTCCATGTTGAATATGCATTACGTAGCCATACGTAAGTTTTCGGGGATTTTTAAAACATTCAAATTTTCGCTCAAATTCAAAGGGGTTAGCCTTCGATTTTGCTCAAAACGAAGTTTTCTTCCATAGAATGTCCGTAAATTCATTTTTCTTCGGGATCGAGCATGTATTCCATGTTGTAGATGCATTACGTAGCCATACGTAAGTTTTTAGGTATTTTTAAAAAATTCAAATTTTCGCTCGTATTCAAAGGGGTTAGCCTTCGATTTAGCTCAAAACGACGTTTTCGTCCATAGAATGACCGTAAATTCATTTTTCTTCGAGATAGAGCTTGTATTCCATGTTGTATATGCATTACGTAGCCATATGTGAGTTTTTGGGGATATTTAAAAATTTCAAATTTTCGCTCGAATTCGAAGGGGTTAGCCTTCGATTTTAATCAAAATGACGTTTTCTTCCATAGAATGACCGTAAATTCATTTTTCTTCGACATCGAGCTTGTATTCCATGTTGTATATGCATTACGTAGCCTTATGTAAGTTTTTGGGGATTTTTAAAAAATTCAAAATTTCGCTCGAATTCAAAGGGGTAACCATAAGGCCTTACGTTAGCCTTCGATTTTGCTCAAAATGATGTTTTCTTCCATAGAATAATCGTAAATTCATTTTTCCTTGGGATCGAGCTTGTATTACATGTTGTATATGCATTATGTAACCATAAGCAAGCTTTCGGGGATTTTTAAAAAGTTCAAATTTTTGCTCGTATTCAAAGGGGTTAAGCCTTTGATTTTGCTCAAAACGACGTTTTCGTCAATATATCAACTGTAAATTCATTTTTCTTCGAGATCGAGCTTGTATTTCATGTTGTATATGCATTACGTAGCCATACGTAAGTTTTCGGGGATTTTTAAAAAATTCAAATTTTCGCTCGAATTCAAAGGGGTTAGCATTCGATTTTGCTCAAAATGACGTTTTCTTTCATAGAATGTCCGAAAATTCATTTTTCTTCGTATCGAGCTTGTATTCCATGTTGTATATGCATTACGTAGCCATACGAAAGTTTTTGGGGATTTTTAAAAAATTCAAAATTTCGCTCGAATTCAAAGGGGTTAGCATTCAATTTTGCTCAAAACAACATTTTCGTCCATAGAATGTTCGTAAATTCATTTTTCTTCGAGATTGAGCTTGTATTCCATGTTTTATATGCATTATGTAGCCATACCTAAGTTTTCGGGGATTTTTAAGAAATTCAAATTTTCGCTCGTATTCAAAGGGGTTAGCTTTCGATTTTGCTCAAAACGACGTTTCCATCCATATAATGATAGTAAATTCATTTTTCTTCGAGATCGAGCTTGTATTCCATGTTGTATATGAATTACGTAGCCATACGTAAGTTTTTGGGGATTTTTAAAAATTTCAAATTTTTGCTCGAATTCAAAGGGTTTAGCCTTCGATTTTGCTCAAAACGACATTTTCATCCATATATTGACCGTAAATTCATTTTTCTTCGAGATCGAGCTTGTATTCCATGTTGAATATGCATTACGTAGCCATACGTAAGTTTTTGGGGATTTTTAAAAAATTCAAATTTTCGCTCATATTCAAAGGGGTTAGCCTTCGATTTTGCTCAAAACGACGTTTTCTTCCATAGAATGTCCGTAAATTCATTTTTCTTCGGGATCGAGCTTGTATTCTATGTTGTATATGCATTACGTAGCCATAAGTAAGTTTTTGGGGATTTTTAAAAATTCAAATTTTGCTCGAATTCAAAGAGGTTAGCCTTCGATTTTGCTTAAAACGACGTTTTCGTCCATAGAATGACCGTAAATTCATTTTTCTTCGATATAGAACTTGTATTATATGTTGTATATGCATTACGTAACCATATGTGAGTTTTTGGGGATATTTAAAAATTTTAAATTTTCGCTCGAATTCGAAGGGGGTTAGCCTTCGATTTTAATCAAAACGACGTTTTCTTCCATAGAATGACCGTAAATTCATTTTTCTTCGAGATAGAGCTTGTATTCCATGTTGTATATGCATTACGTAGCCATATGTGAGTTTTTGGGGATATTTAAAAATTTCAAAGGGGTTAGCCTTCGATTTTAATCAAAATGACGTTTCTTCCATAGAATGACCATAAATTCATTTTTCTTCGAGATCGAGCATGTATTCCATGTTGTATATGCATTACGTAGCCTTACGTAAGTTTTTAGGGATTTTAAAAAATTCAAATTTTTGCTTGAATTCAAAGAAGTTAGCCTTCGGTTTTGCTCAAAACGACATTTTCTTCCATAGAATAACTATAAATTCATTTTTCTTTGGGATCAAGCTTGTATTACATGTTGTATATGCATTACGTAACCATACGTAAGCTTTCGGGGATTTTAAAAAATTCAAATTTTTGCTCGTATTCAAAAGGGTGAGCCTTCGATTTTGCTCAAAACGACGTTTTCGTCCATATATTGACCGTAAATTCATTTTTCTTCGAGATCGAGCTTGTATTCAATGTTGTATATGCATTACGTATCCATACGTAAGTTTTCGAAGATTTTTAAAAAATTCAAATTTTCGCTCGAATTCAAAGGGGTTAGCCTTCGATTTTGCTCAAAACGATGTTTTCTTCCATAGAATGTCCGTAAATTCATTTTTCTTTGGATCGAGCTTGTATTTCATGTTGTATATGCATTACGTAGCCATACGTAAGTTTTTAGGTATTTAAAAAAAAACAAATTTTCGCTCGAATTCAAAGAGGTTAGCCTTCGATTTTGCTCAAAACGACGTTTTCTTCCATAGAATGTCCTAAAATTCATTTTTCTTCGAGATCGAGC
>JAYESD010000504.1:0-26490 GCA_036927565.1 Tuctoria greenei | reverse complement strand
GTTTCAGTTTTCCAGTTCCAGTTTTATGTTTGACATGCAAAGGGCCCAACGGCCCAAGGTATGCAATGTTCCAGTTTTTTTTCATTTTGTCACCCAAAAGACCTCGATCATGTTTCATGACGTTACGTGTTTTCTCTTTTTGTTGAAAGATCGTCATATATAGTTGAAGATCGTCACAAAACACAAATAAAAAGTACAAGACACAAGAAAAGAAAATATCAAAAGAAAACCTAAATCATCCTCCTCCTCCTCCTTATGGATTGTCCAAAAAAGAATCAAATCCTTCCTTATGAATTGTCATTCCTGATGAACACTATGAACACACCGTACCACAAATTCATTCATTAATGCATATATATATATATATCACAAACCCTCGTTAGATATGTATATATATATATATATATATATATATATATATATATATATATATATACATGTATGTTTGATGACGTTAGATGTTTTCTAATTTTGTTGAAAGATCATCATATTTGAGGCTCGTTGTTCATGTTTGGGGTGTAGCAAGCATGGAAAAGTAACATGCACTTGAAAACCTCGTGATCATGTTTGATGACAACATTATTACGTGTTTTCTATGCTTTTTGTTGAAAGGTCATCATATATATATATGTATGTATGTATGTATGTATGTATGTATGTATGTATGTATGTATGTATGTATGTATGTATGTATGTATGTATGTATGTATGTATGTATGTATGTATGTATGTATGTATGTATGTATGTATGTATGTATGTATGTATGTATGTATGTATGTATGTATGTATGTATGTATGTATATATATATATATATATATATATATATACATACATACATACATACATACATACATATATATATATATATATATATATATATATATAGTTTGAGGCTCTTTGATCATATTTTTGGTGCGTAGCATGCATGGACAACTATAACATGCTTGTGAGAGAGACGCCGATGATTATGTATGATGACATCGCGTGTTTTTTCTCTTTTTGTTGAAAGATTGTCATATATATATATATATATACTATATATCATATATATATATATATATATATATATATATATATGTTTTGAGGCTCGTTGATCATATGTTCGGGGCATAGCATATATATATGCATGGACAACTAAAACATGCATGTGAGAGAGACGTCGACGATAATGTACGGTATGACGTTACGCGTGTTTTCTCTCTTTTTGTTGAAATATCATCATGTTTGAGGCTTGTTGATGACATTTGGGCTTAGCAAGCATGGACAAGTAACAACATGCACTTGAAAACCCCGCGATCATGTTTGATGACAACATTTACGTGTTTTCTCTTTTTGTTAAAAGATCATATATATATATATATATATATATATATATATATATATATACAAGGAAAATTCTTTGTACGTAGTACAATGTATATGTTGGTTGGCGTTGCCGTTCGTATGCGAAGGGTGCGGCCCGGTAGTTGCTCTAGCAGGTGTATGCTAATTACGTGAGTGTTTGGCCAGTCATGTGGTTAGTCCACGATGCACCCTTACTCGGTGTTGAGGCTGTGTGTGTGCGTACACTCTAGTGATATGTGACAAAGTACTCAGTCATCAATTGCGTTTGGTTTGACATTGAAGTTGGATTGGATATAGGATCATCCATTTCTTTATGTATTGGATCATCCAAATTAACGTTTGGTTGGATGGACTGGACGATCCAAATTTTTGTTTGATAGGTTGGATGAAACTTTGGTGGATTACTGAATCATCTAAGTTGATAATTTTATAATATTAATTATTTATATACTAATTATCATATTACTAGCAAATATTAACGTTAATATCATAATTGTAATTATTAATCAACAATAAACAAATTAATTATCACTAATTACATTACTAAGGAGCATAATTAGATAAGGTGGGTGGACTCACATCCAACCAAATATCTTGGACCATCTCATTCAGCATCCGCGAGGAATATTTTTTATTCCTCGAACCTGGATCACCCTGTCCGTCTTACCGCGACAAGCAACCAAACAAATTAATCCAAGTCAATCAATCCAAGACAAGCAACCATACACAGATCTTTTTCGCCGCGCTGTGCTCGAACGCATGATGATGGATCGTGCACACCGAGCATCGAGTTATTTGGATCGCTGAGCAAATTTTGGACGTGGAGTTCGTCTGCCCGTGCACGCTGCAAGATTCAGTGTGTTGGCGTACGTGGCCATCATTAGGGTAGGGTGGCACAGTCGCGGGAACCGTGCAGTGCGCCTTTGTTGTATGTCTATAAGATTCGGAGCGTGAATGTACGTGGCAAAAATCTGGGCAGAGTCGCACATCTGCCGCAGAGAATTTGATTCCCGCACCAAGGGGTTAAGAGATAGGACCATCCGCAACGGTTTCCTCTAAAACTTACTCTATGTCTCTATCCCTATATCTTTCAGTATATCCTCTATACATCCAGCATTTCACGCGGACACCTCTATACATCTAGTAATCTACTCTATATTTACAGTCTAGTAAGCTTTACTGTGAACCACTGCAGATGGTCCTAAAGGCAGGCCCGGCTCTGGGCCTAGGCGGCAGGGGCTGCCGCCTAGGGCCTAGCTGGGGGGGGGGGGGGTGGGGCGGCACGATGACAACTGTTAAAGAGAAAAGAAAAAATTAATTAGTATTTGCATCATCCGTGTGCGACGTACAGTTTACACGGTCTAGCTTTTATTTTCGTAATTTTTTGAAATATAATACTCCATCCTAATGTGTTTAATATTTATTAGATATAATATTACTAATGTGTTAATTTTCCATATCGATGTTTTTCGATAAAAGGATGAGTTTTTCGTTAATGCATGTACTATAGGACACATTGTTCATGACATAAAAACAACACATATATTACAAACAAGAAAAAACACATAGAAAACAAAAGAAAAAACTACTACTAATCCTACTCTACTCGGAGGAGGACCTTGTCCACCTCCTCCGCCAACTTCCGGCCGACGGCGTTCACCAGTTGCTCGCGAAACTCCACCCCAGCCTCCTCACCGATCGTCTCTAAGAGGCAGTCGAGACGAGCGAGATCACCACATTCCTAACCCGAAGATGTAGTAGCCGGCGAAGTCCATGCTGTTGTGGTGGGAAGGATCCCAAATCCCAGACGACGACAGGAGTGGGATGTATTGTCAAATACATCTTGCGCCATTTTATCGAGCGCTTTTGCTTGCACGTCGGCGGCAAACAGGTTGTCAGTGGCCTCCTTAAGCTTGTCGTCGAGTTTTTTGATGCGTTTCTTGATGAGGCGGGCAGTCTCATCATAGTCAAATGGAAAAGGTGCGGGCGCTGCAGGTGGAGACGGTGGTGGACGAGGTGCGGGCGCCGCCTCCAGTTCCACCGACATTGGCAGCGACGGAAACGGAGAAGGAGGTTCATAGGACATCGATGGCCTGGAGCGCTTTGGTGCAAAGCGACCCATTTGTGCAGCGATGGAGGTGCGAACAAAGAGAGATATGTGGTCGATGGTGGTGCGGCGGAGAAGCAACAGGAGAAGTGTGGAGGCTAAAATCGATCAAGAGGTGCGGTGGAGAAGAAGAGGATGGTGTGCCTTTATAGCGGGTCGTCGTCTAAGCGCGCGAGTGGGGATGATCGGACGCATCGAGAACTGTGCTTTTGACTTGATGGAGTTACTCCAAACCGCGGTTTGCCTCTTATCTTAACGGCTTGACATGTCCCATCGGCCAGTTTTTTAATTTGAGACGCAAAGGGCCCAGGGTTTCGTTTGAACGATTTCAACGAGGTGCGGAAGATTGACGTGAACGCGTGTGGCAATCGACCGAGAGTCCATATCTTATTTTGAAGGATCCAACCTTTGCCAACCGAGAGTCTGTATCGAACCGATGATAATTGTTGTGATCATATGTCATGTTGGAATTTAATATAATGCATGTCGGGATCAAGCATGTTGGATCACGTGTTGACGATTTGTGTGCCCCCTTGTTGAGGATCATGTTAATTTGATGACGTTTAGGATCGGATGTGGCGTATGTGTTTTCACAAGTATGTTTATTTGTTCCTAAAATCAGAACACGTAGAGGCTAGCGCCTACGACTGTCGTTTCTTCAAAAGACGACTACAGCTATACATAATGGCAGCATGCGATCGACTAATTTTATGAACCACGTACGTAGTGAGAGCTGTGTGCTTATTAGACGATGGCAGTCCACATTCTATCCTCGTACCATCGAGGGAACATCCTTGTGTCAAATTTGTTATCTCTATTGATGACAGGATAATATTCTTCATTAGTATGGTAGATAAACTGAAATATAGGTTGAGAGCATACACATGCATGGTAGAGAATATGATAAATATAGAAATATATATACATGGTAGGAAATATTCTATTCTTGGAATACATGTTTGGCGCATAGCATGCATATGTACGTCTAACTTCCATGTGAAAGACCCCGATCATGTTTGATGGTGTTACGTGTTTTCTCTTTTTGTTGAGAGATTGTCATGTTTGAGGCTCGTTGATCATGTTTGGGGCGTAGCATGTATGGACAACTAACATGCATGTGAAGACCTCGATGCATGTGAAATAACATGCATGTTTTTAAAAGTCATCGTCTCGACCTGCACTGCTGATCTAACCAACGGTGGCGGCACAAAGGCTGAAGGCACTGCACCGAGATGGCGGCACGCCTGTCGAGGCAATGCTGAGGCGGACGCGGGCGGGGGCATGGTGCTTGGTGGCGTGGAGCTCGGGGCGGCAGCGCTCAAAGCTCGCAGAGGCGGCGTCGCCGCCAACCGACTGGCCGTAAGAAGGGTGAAGTAAGTTTCTTACTTATTCGAAATTATTAATATGTACTCCCTCCATCTCCCAAATTACTTGTCGCTCTTTAATTAATTAGTTCATTTTTAAACTAAAAAGAGTAACAAGTAATTTGGGATGGAGGGAGCTAGTAGTTGTAATTCCGTAAGTGCAAGGGCTATGTTAATTTTTAATTGCTTAACCTATAAAATTAATGGTTAATGATTAATTGCAAAATAAGTGACTAATGACAGTAATTATTACCTTCTAATGATCTATTGTCTAATATTTTCTCAAATTTCAGAAACATGACTAATAGACTTCAGTTAATTCTTGGATCACAAAAACTATTCTTTTTTTTAACAATCATCACAGAAACTACTAAAACATTAACTTAAATGTCAAGACAGTGGCGACGAAATCCTCTACCCTGTAGTTATTACTGCAGCTGACATGTGGACCTGACAACGGTGGGGCAAACATCTGATATGAACCCAATATATAGTGTTACCTCAAGAAAAAATAATTTTATGAGAGATTCGGCGCAGAAGCAGAAAAGCTAGAACTTGAGCGCTGCACCTGCGAATTCCTTGCCGGGATGATCAACGGCAGCCGATCCACAAATTTGCTGGTTAGATCAATAGTCGCCGGAGAGCAGGTTGCGGCCGACCTCGAAGGAGTCGAAGGCGTCGATGCACGCATAGTTGATCTGCTCACCAGAGAGATTGTATGCGTCCCAGTTGATCATCCTCACCCAGTAAGGCTTCTCCATGTCGGCGCCCATCGCAGCGCTCGCGATGTCCTTCAGCCCCTCGCGGTGAAGGCTCGGGCAATCCATCACCAACACCACGAGCTCAGCCAGGTCCACCATTTTGGCCACCTTCTGCTGCCAGTCCTTCCAAAGTCTGTCGGCGTCCCCCTCCATGCCCACGCTGACGAAGCAGTAGTCGGAATCGTTGAGGAAATCTTCCATCTCATCGACAAAGTAGTCAGTGTGGATGGCCTGGAAGATGAGGTAGCGGCGGCCGACGCAGAGCTACAGAACAGCGACAGGGTTCTGGTCGGCGGAGTAGCTGGGGCACCACTCGACGTCGAGCCCGACGATGAGCTTGTCAAGGCACCGACGGTGGACAGACAGGACCTCGTCGAGCCAGTCCTCCACTACCTTGCCGGAGGATGTCACGGTGGTGGTGATCATGTCTTCCTTGAGCGTCATGTTGTACACCTGAGTCCCCGCCATTGGGTCCTCACTCCTTGTCGTCCCTACGGTTGCCGTCTGCGGCGGCGCGGCGCGGTGCAACTTCTCTCTTGTGCAAACCTTCGTCTACATCTTTAGTTTGGATTTTGGAAATGGGCATGAATATATAACTAATGCAGTTACGATATGAGCGGAGGGGTTTCCAAATTTGACCGGCCCGAGCCCCGGGTAAAGAAAGTAATGAAGATTTTTGAATCTGATATAATCTTTTTATTTTTAAATTCTTATCTTTATGACCACAAGTAGCATTGTCTCAACCAAACACCACGTACAACAACAACTTTTCTCAGGGACGCACCCACTGGGTATGTCGGGTGGGCCACGGGATACCCTGGGTCCAACCACTAGAGAGTAGCTAGTGTGAATGCATGCTAGAGAGATCAGCGGAATCGGGAACTGGCCAATGAAGATGGAAGTCAGCAGTCTCACGCGCCATACTTTTTCTTCTTCCCTTTTTCTTATACGTATTATTTTTCCACCAATCTTCTAGCCCTCCTTTATTTGAAGTGGTACAGTTGGATCAGGATACGTGGCCGGCATGAAGTGAGAGTCGTGTGTGCAACACCTAGTGGAACGTCTTGGAGAGACGTTGCTTCCCTTGTTGAGGATCATGTTAATTTGATGACGTTGAGGATCGGATGTGGCGTACGTGTTTTCACAAGTGTGTTCATTTGTTCCTAAAATTTGAACACGTAGCGGCTAGCACCTACGGCTCTCGTTTCTTCGAAAGGACGAGTAAAGCATGGTAGGAAATTATATTGTAGTGTGCAAGGCATGTGATTAATTTGATGAACAACGTATGTAGTGAGCTGTTTCTAGATGGTATTCTGTCTCGAACCCTCGAGGGAACATTTCTTCATGTCAAACATGAACTATGAGAGTGAGGACAATGCTTTGTTACTCTTGGCTAAAGTTTTTTTAGATAATAGAAATAATTAAACCGCCCTCATTAGATAGTACAGCGACACTGATACACCAAGTTTGTGAAGATCAACAACAAAAGACTCAACCCGACACACTAGTGAAAGTAAAACACCCGATACATTTTATTAATATGGAAGTCTATAACTAAAACTCAATCCAAATCGGGCAACTTGACTTCTGTCTTTGAAAGCCATCCGAATCAAGTCTTTTTTGTCTTCACCCTTTTGCAATGATGCCCACGAGAAATTAATCTGGGCTAAAGTTGATACTCCACAAACTGTTCTAGCGTCTTTTGTGATTTACTACGTACTTTGTTGTTTGATTGTTGGATCCGTGTTGGGTTTCAACATAGCGAGTGGGCACAAGGTGTAGGGGAAGGTTCTCCCTAGTGCTGTCAGATGAACTAGGTGGAAGTCACTTTCTGGATCTCCAACTCAGTAGAGTTGGAAGTAGAAATATATTCTATTCTAAAAAAATAAAAGAGATATATAGTCCACTAGTTTATCGTTAGAACAACAACATTAGATGAACTATTTTTGCGCACTAATGAACAGCAAAATAAAGTTCAATACCTTAAGACGATATATTACAAACAAGAAAAAACAAAAACACAAACTAGAAACAAGAAAAGAAAAACAACACAACTAAGAACAAGAAAAAACTACTTCTTCTCCTCCACCTCCTTCTCCCCCTCCTCCTCCTCTCTATCCTTCTTGGGATCCTAGCAGGGAGGGGGCGCCTCCCGCGGTAGAGACGGGAGGCCCAGTTTCTTGGATATATCGCCACCAGGTTGTCGTGGCCGGCAATGCCGAGCTCGACCGCCAGTGTGTCCCAGAGGACGTCGAGGCGGCCGGCCAAGTGCGTCATGCTGAAGACGTAGTGGCCTGTGGTCCCCATTCCAGTATACTCTGGAAGGAGACCAAGCCCAAGGCAACGCATGGAGCATGATGTATTGTCAAATACATCGCGCACCATGAACTTATGCAATGCAGGATGCATGAAAATGAAGGTGTTACAAACCTAACCCCTTAAAATAAATCTGGCCCTCGAGATTCGACGTGGAAGGGAAGAGCTAGGGAAATTCCTTCTTGAGATCATCCTCCAACTCCCATGTTGCTTCTGATTCTGTGTGATGCTTCCATTGAACTTTCCACCATCAAATCACCTTGTTCCTTGTGGCTCTCTCCTTGGTTTCCAAGATTTTGACTGGTTGCTCAGCATAAGTCAATTATGCCTCTAGTTCCAAATCTTCTATTGGCACTTGTTCTTCCGGCACTCTTAAGCACTTCTTGAGCTGGGAGACATGAAACACATCATGCACATCTGAAAGATTAGCTGACATCTCCAACTTATATGCTACTTCTCCTCTTTTGTCCAAAATCCTGAATGGCCCAATGTATCGAGGTGCTAGCTTGCCTTTGATACTAAACCTCTTATGACCTCTCATTGGTGATACTTTGAGATATATGAAGCCTCCGATTTCAAAGGCTAGTTTCCTTGTCCTATTTACGCATAGCCTTTTTTCCTTGATTGAGCAGCCCTTAAATTTTCACGAATAATCTGGACTTGTTTCTCAGCTTCCTGTAGCATGTCAGATCCAAACACTTGATTTTCTCCTGTCTCATTCCAGGACAAAGGTGTCCTACACTTCCTCCCATATAGTGCTTCGCAGGGTGACATTTTCAAGCTTGCTTGGTAACCATTGTTATATGAGAATTCTGCATATGGCAAGCTCTTGTCCCAACTTCTTCCATGCTTCAAGGCATAAGCTTTTAACATATACTCTAAAATCTGATTGGTCCTCCCAGTTTGTCCATCCATTTGAGTGTGATATGCTGAGCTGAAATTCAACCTTGTTCCCAATGCTTCATGTAGTTTATCCCAGAACCTAGAGGTAAATTGAGAACCTCTATCCAATACTATCTTCTTTGGTACTCCATGTCGGCACACAATATGCTCCATATACAACTGTGCCAGCTTCGCGGTGGTATAAGTGGTCTTGACAGGAATAATGTGGGCTGACTTGGTTAACCTATCCACAATAACCCAAATTGAGTCATAACTAGATTGAGTACATGTCAATCCAACTATGAAGTCCATACCGATCTCTTTCCACTTCCACTCCGGAATCCTCAATGGCTGCAATAATCCAGCTGGTCTCTGATGTTCCGCCTTAACTCGTTGGCACAGATTACACAATGCTACATATTCAGCTATGTCCTTTTCATGTTGGCCCAACAATAACACGTCTTCAAGTTCTTGTACATCTTTGTACTACCGGGATGTATTGAGTATGGCGAGTCATGTGCCTCTTTTAATATTGTCTCCTGAATATGCTTCACATTAGGCACGACGATCCTTTTTCCAAGCCATAAGGTAACATGGTCATCCTCATCAAACCTGAATTCTCTTCCCTCTTGGGCTCTTTCATTTATTTATTGGATTTCCTCATCCTTTGTTTGACCCTCTCGAATTTCTTGGTCTAAGGTCAGATTTAATTCCATTATCCCCATCTCATTCTCAAATCCAATATTCAACTGTTCAAACTCCTTGCATAACTCGGATATCAATTCTCGAACCGCGAGATGGTTGCTTACTCCTTTCCTACTCAAGGCATTGGCCACTACATTAGCCTTCCCTCAATGATAGTTGATCCCCACGTCATAATCCTTGATGAGCTCCAACCATCTTTGTTGCCTCAAATTTAGATCCGTTTGCGCGAAAATGTTCTTGAGACACTTGTTATCCGTATAAATCTCACACCTATGTCCAAAGATATAGTGTCTCCAAATCTTCAATGTGTGTACCACGGCTGCAAGTTCCAAATCATGTATAGGATAATTCTTCTCATGTTTCTTCAATTGTCTCGATGCATAGGCTACCACTTGACCTTCCTACATGAGCACACAACCAAGTCCTTGTCTTGATGCATCACAATAAATGTCAAAACTTTTGCTCACATCCGACAATATCAAGATAGGTGTTGTGGTTAATCTCTTCTTTAGCTCCTCAAAACTATATTTACAAGCTTGAGTCCATTGGAAAGCTTTCCCCTTCATTAGCAATTATGTCATTGGCTTGGCTATCTTAGAAAAGTCCTTGATGAACCGACAGTAATATCCAACCATTCTGAGAAAAATCCTTATTTCCTTTACATTTTGTGGGGGTTCCCATTTCAACACGTCCCTCACTTTTCCGGAGTCGACCGATACTCCTCCTCCCGAGATAATATGACCCAAAAATGACACCTCTTTCAACCAAAACTGGCACTTGCTGAATTTGGCGTATAATTGATGCTCCTTCAATTTCTGCAACGTGAGCCTCAAGTGTTCCTCATGCTCCTCCTTGCTTCTCGAGTAGATCATAATGTCATCTATGAACACCACAACAGACTTGTCCAAGTACTCCATGAAGACCTTATTCATGAGGTACATAAAATAGGTAGGTGCGTTTGTCAATCCAAAGGACATCACGGTGTACTCATAAGATCCATATCATGTCCGAAAAGCTGTCTTGGGTATGTCCGATGGTCTAATCTTCATTTGAAAGTATCCCAACCTCAAATCAATCTTGGAGAAGACACAAGCACCCTTCATATGGTCAAACAAGTCTTCTATGTGTGGCAAGGTATACTTGTTCTTGATGGTCACCTCATTGAAAGCTAGGTAATCCAAACACACCCTTTGTGATCCATCCTTCTTATCCATGAAAAGAACAGGCGCTCGCCAAGGTGAAGAGCTTGGGTGAATAAAACCTTTCTCTAGCTGTTCTTGAATCTGCTTCTTGAGCTCCGCTAACTCCTTAGGAGGCATCCTATATGGCCTCTTAGCTATAGGTGCAGTTCCAGGTATTAAATCAATAACAAATTTGATGTCTCGATCAGGTGGCATACGTGGCAACTCATCCGGAAATACATGCAAGAATTCACACACCACTGGAATCTCCTCAATTGCAGCACCATCTATGTGGTTCAGCTCCAATTGCTTTGGTGCGTGTTGAGATGCTTCAAACTCTATGGTGATCCCTTCCTCATTGGTCAACTTCACCGTCTTTGTGGCACATTCAATGACTCCATTGTGCTTCCTCAACCAGTCCATGCCAAGTATAATGTCGAATCCGTGAGAATCAAAAACAATGAGGTTGGCAAGGAAATCTACTTCCCTTATTCTAAGGCATACTTTTGGACATACTATATTTGTCCTCATATCTCCTCCAGGAGACTTAACCAATAGAGTATACTTCATATGAGAGATAGGCAAACTATACTTGGCAACATACTTTGATGCAATGAATGAATGTGATGCTCCAAAATCAAATAACATAGTTGTCGGGTTGGTGTTTGTGAGAAACGTACCAATCATCATGTCATCGGCTTGTTGTGCTTCCTCTGTAGAGACATGGTTCACATTGCCACAAGCAAAATTCTGTTGTCCACGGTTGCCTTGTGGCGCTCTTCAATTCGGTCTTGGGTTTTCTCTTTGAGCATTGCTTCCTTGACCAAGGCCCGATTTAGGACATTGAATTGCAAAGTGTCCTGCTTCTCCACATGTATAACACTTTCTAAATGTACCAGAATTATTGGGACGAACTTGATTCTGAACATTTGCACTAGGAAGGTTGGCACGAGGTGCATAAGGCATTGGAGGCCTAGGTGCTTGCATGACAGGGCATTGTTGCACAAACTGAGTTGGGCGCGATGCATAACCAGGTCGCTGTACAGGAGCAGAAGAGCTGTAATAAGGTGCATTGGGTGGTACAAAGCGAGGGCGCACATTACTTCCTTCTTGCTGTCCTTGATATGGTACCTTCCCCTTGGTGTCTTGCTCTATCTCACGGACTTTATTCTCCACAACAATTGCTTTGTCCAGTAGCTTCTGGAAGTTAGCATAATCACAATTTAGCAATTGTACCTGGATCTCATTGTTCAAGTCCCTCATGAACAAGTATGGTTTCTGGCTGTCCCAACTCACATCCTCAGTCGAATATCTTGAGAGTTGAGTGAATTTATTGAGATATTCACTCACGCTTGTTCTTCCTTGCCTCAAGTTCTAAAATTCTTGTCTCTTTGGGATCATAACACTTTCCGGCACATAATGAGAACGGAAGCTCTCCTTGAATTTTAGCCCACATAATCCTCTCTTTATTCTCATGAGCATTGCATAAAGAATCCCACCAATTGGCTGATGCTCCAACAAGTTGATGAGATGCGAATAGCACCTTCTCTCGGTCATTGCATTGGACTATTGCAAGTTTCTTCTCCACGGACTTGAGCCAATCATCGGTGTCCATAGGTTCAGCGCCTTGAGCAAAGGTCGGCGGCCTGGTCCTCATGAACTCTCCCAATCAGTTATGAGGTTGTGGGGGTGACGGTGGAGGCATGTGGGGCTGATTGTTGTTGTTGCCAGCCTGCAGCTGTCCCATAGTCTGTATCATGGTTTGCATGAGCTGGTTCTACATGGCCAATAGCTGCTCAAGATTGATAGCTCCCTAGCCAGGTCCTTGTCCATTGTTGTTCTAAGGTGCTCCATTGTTCTCCTCCTCATCATTGGGCATCCCTCTGGTTTTGAGTCCTCACCATCTAAAGAAAAGCAAGAGAGAAGAATTTAGAAAACGTACCCAACTATATGCATCAAGGGATATGAAACTAAACAACTAACTATACTAGCCTATGTGGACGGCAATGCTAAAGCATTCCAAAATCCTCTACTAAGCACACAAGCAACAATACATAGCAAACAACACACCAAGCAAAAACACATCGATTCCTAAGTGTTCCTATGTGCTCTAAAGTGTCCATTCTATCTAGGTTGTGTCCCACGGTCAACATGTGGCTCTGATACTGTAAGCGCATCTAGGTCCCTTGTGGGTTTTGGTGGATTGATGATGAACCATTAAAGTGCTAATGAACTTGGTTGAGCATGAGTGCATATCCGGAGTACGGAATGGAGCTTTGAAGAAAGACGGCAAAAGGAGAAAAGTTGTGGCGAAGAAGAATAGAAATAAGGTTTTCTATTTTCTCCTTGAGTCGTAGGAAAAACCGTACTATTAAGAGGGACACGACGCGTAGACACTTAGTGAGTCATTCGGGTGCTCAACCCCTTAGTAGAAGATTTTAGTAGGGCCTTTGTGGCTTGGGCAGACTTGTCTGACTTGTGGTGTCAGACATGTCTGAATTCCCTCTGTTGGAAGTCGGACATGTCCGAAACTGTGAGCCAGACATGTCCGAATTAATACTGGAAGTGTTCCAGTGAGAGTTCCAGTGAAGTTTCGGACTTGTCCGAACCTGGGGGTCGGACATGTCCGAGATGGATCTGTTCCCATGGACTAAGAAAAATTTTCTAAGTCCCAGAGAGTCAGACGTGTCCGAGTTCTCACTGCAGAACTTCAGACATGTCCGAGATTGTGTGTCAGACATGTCTGAAGTGGTTTTGGTCAGACAAGTCTGAAGTGAAAGGCCTGACCTTTGAGGTCAGACATGTCCGACTTTGTGTCAGACATGTCCGATGTGGGCTGTGTCAAACGGCTCTAATGACTTTTTGGAGTATATATAGTGGGTGGTTTCGACCCACCAACTATGCCTAACACACCTGAACAGTTCTGAACGCCCATTTGAACTCAAGAACCTCTCTCCACTTGTTCTTCACCTCAAGAGCCCAAATTCGAGTGTTTTTGGGAGAGTGAAGAGTGCTTTGTGAGAATCGGGAGAAACGGTTTGTTGAGGGATTGAGCAACGTGTGATTCGCTAAGTTTCTTTGTGATTGCGTGTTTGTTGCTCTTGGGGTTCTCCCCTAGACGGTTAGGCGTCGCCCCGCGACTTCTTTGTGATCTCTTGTAATCGGGGAGTTTGTAACAATCTTTGTGATAGTGGAAGATTGGGAGGTGGCCCTTGTGGCAACTCATGAGGGAAAGGCTAGAGAAGGCCTGGTCCCTTGTGGACTCCTCAATGGGGACGTAGGATCCTTTGTGGTTCCGAACCTCGGGATAAAATCGTTTGTCTCTTGTTGTTCTTCCGTTCTCGCAAGTTTTGATTCTAGTGTTTTTCCGTGTGCTATCTCTCCCTCAGCTTTCTTTCTACTCCATACTTCATGTAGAACTGCTAGGGATCGATATCTCTCACTAGATCGCTTAAAAATTGGATTTTTGATCTGATCGTGTAGGTAATCTCGGACTTATCCGACCCAGGTCAGACTTGTCCAACTTAGGTCAGACAAGTCCGACTAGAAGTCAGACAAGTCTGACTTCTCTGTTTTCATAACTCTAAATTAAGTTTAAATTATCGATTATCGCCTATTCACCCCCCCTCTAGGCCGCTTTCAATTGGTATCAGAGCAGGTTTCTCCGGAAGAGACTAACATCTCGGAGAATCGATGGCGGAAGAAAGGAACAAGGATGATACCTCATATGTCGAGGGTGAAGGCTCAAATGACAAGAACTATGACGTTCTTCTTGATGATCCGAAGGACGATGAAGAGACTCGCCAACTCAAGGCGAAGCTTCGGGAGAAGCTAGGGAAACAACCCAAGATCAACAAAGAGAAGGAGAAGAGTAACAATGACTATACTCAAACTCACTTTGATTATGATCGTCTTCATGCTAACAATCACTATTTGTCTATTCCACTTGGCAAACCTCCTCAATTCGATGGAAATGACTATTCAATGTGGAAACACAATATGAAGATGCATTTAAACTCTTTGATTCCTAGTTTGTGGCAGACTGTGCAAACCGGAGTTCATATGCTAAGGAATGAGGAAGACGTCACTCCACAACAAGCTATCCTACTTCATCGCAATGCTCAAGCCGTGGGAGTCATAACCTCATCTTTGACTCGAGATGAATTCAACCGAGTCGAAGGTTTGGAAGTGGCCAAAGATATTTGGGATACACTCAAGACGGCGCACGAGGGCAACCGAGTCATTCGGGAGTCGAAGATTGAGATGATCGAAGGAGAGCTTGGGAGATTTACCATCATGGATGGTGAGTTGCCCCAAGACATGTACAACCACCTCAAGGTGTTCGTGAACAAGATTCGTGCCTATGGAAGCACTCGATGGACGGACCATGAAGTGTTGAAGAGGATGCTTCGGGCATTCATGCCTCGAAACATCACTCTTTGCTCCTTGATCCGTGAAAGCCCCGACTACACCAAGATGACTCCGGAAGAAGTGCTTGGGAGGATAATCAACAATGAGATGATGGAGAAGGAAGCTATGTTCTACAACGATCTCCAAAAGCTTGCCTCATCAAAGAAGAAAGACATAGCCCTCAAAGAAACTTCCACATGCTACAATGAAGATGCAAGTGATGATGAGAGCATGGACTCCGATGAGGAAGAAGCTTTCTTCATCAACAAGTTTAGAAGGATGATGAGAAGTAAGAAGGGAGGCTATCACCAAGAAGGCAAGAGCAAGGAGAAGCTAAAGAAGAAGACTTGCTACAAGTGTGGTGAACATGGGCACTTCATTGCGTATTGCCCATACAATGAAAGCAAGAAGAAGGAGGGCAAGACCCAATACAAGAAGCTCTTCAAGAAGAAGAAGCCATCGGGACATGCCCACCTTGGAAGAGAATGGGACGCAAATGAAGACTCATCTTCCGACGATGAAGAGAAGGTGGCAACCATTGCCATCGGAAAGAGCTCAAGTGCAAGCAAGCTCTTCCCAAACCTTGATGATTTCAAGTCCACATGCTTCATGGCAAAGGAGGGAAGGAGAAAGGTCAAATCTAAACCCACTCCCTCTACAACTTCTTGTGATGAACTTGATAGTGGTAGTGAACTTGAATCCATGCTTAAAGGCTTAAGTAAGAGTGCCATGAGAAAGATGAACTTTCTTATGGATGAAATCTCCGAGAAGGAGGATCTCCTTGAGCGTCAAGAGGACATGCTCATCCAAAAATTGGAGAGATGTCAAGAGCTTGAGGATCTCCTCGAGCGCGAAAGAGAAAGAAGCATTGCATTGGAGCATGACCTTGCCATGAGCAAGGAAGCATGCTCAAATCTTAAAGACAAGACCGTTGAGCTCAAGGATGAACTTGTTAACTTGACAAAGGTTAACAAGATTCTAGAGACAAAGGTTGAGTCACTTAAGATCAATGCACCTTCTTCCTCAAAGAGCTCATCTTCTCAAAAGATTTCATCCGAGGAAGTTCACACTTGCATGTGCTCAAGCTTGATCCTAAAACTTAAGGATGAACTTAACTTGGCACAAAACAAACAAGCACTGAAAGGTGGCATCTTTGACAAGGAGAAGGTGGCCTATGCACGTAGTGCATACACCAATGTGAGACCTCCCCATGTCAAGGATGGTCTTGGTTATTCTCGGGAGCGGAGGCAAAATGCCAAAGCCCCCAAGAATAACAAAGACTTGATTGTTTTTGTCAAGGAAGGTTCATCCACCCAAGATAAAGGAAAGAACATTGTCTCAACATCTTATATGCCTAAAAATGAACCTCATCCTTTGTTCCATGACTTTGATGCTTCTTATGTTTTATTGAGGAACAAATTTGGCAAGACTTATGCTAGATATGTTGGGCCACTCCGCAAGATCCCAAAGCCTTGCCTGTGGGTGCCCAAATGTCTTGTGACTAACATCAAAGGACCCAACCCCGTTTGGGTACCTAAAGGAAAGGCATAACTTATTTTTGTAGGCATACTCCTTCGGTGGATCAAAATGGGTGCTTGACAGTGGATGCACTAATCATATGACCGGAGAGAGGAAGATGTTTGTAGAGTACAAGGAGAATGAAGATCCTAGTGAAGGAATCTTCTTTGGGGATAATAGCCAAGGGAAAATCCTTGGCACCGGTAAAATTGCTATCTCCTCAAAACACACTCTGTCTAATGTGCTTCATGTTGATTCACCTGATTACAACCTATTGTCTATTTCTCAATTATGTGATAATGGTTATGATTGTCTTTTTACTAACAACGGTGTGACCGTCTCAAGAAGATGCAACAACTCAATCGCCTTTAAGGGCGTACTCAAGGGAAAGCTTTACCTTGTGGATTTCTCCACGGATAAAGCCCAACTTGATACGTGCTTAATGGCGAAAACTAGCATGGGATGGCTATGGCACCGAAGGCTAGCCCATGTTGGGATGAGAAACTTGCAAAAACTTTTTAAGTGGGATCATATCCGTGGACTAAAAGATGTTATCTTTGAGAAAGATAGACCATGTAGCGCATGTCAAGCCAGAAAGCAAGTAGGAGCTCAACATCTTTCCAGGAACATCATGACAACCTCAAGACCATTGGAGCTACTACACATGGACCTATTCGGACCGATCGCCTACATTAGCATTGGCGGTAACAAGTATGGTCTAGTTATTGTTGATGATTTTTCTCGCTTCACGTGGGTATTTTTCTTGCATGACAAAGGTGAAACCCAAGGAGTTCTCCAGAAGTTCTTGAGGAGAGCTCAAAACGAGTTCTCCTTAAGAATCAAGAAGATTAGGAGCGACAACGGGACGGAGTTCAAGAACACTCAAGTTGAAGACATCTTGGATGAAGAAGGAATCAAGCATGAGTTCTCCGCTCCCTACTCCCCTCAACAAAATGGAGTAGCGGAGAGGAAGAACAGGACTCTTATCGAGATGTCAAGGACGATGCTTGATGAGTACAAGACGTCCGACCGGTTTTGGGCGGAAGCGGTTAACACCACTTGCCATGCCATAAACCGGTTGTATCTTCATTGACTCTTGAAGAAGACCTCGTATGAACTCCTAACCGGTAACAAACCCAACATCACATACTTTCGTGTTTTTGGGAGCAAGTGCTATATTCTCAACAAGAAGCCTAGGAATTCGAAGTTCGCTTTGAAATCCGATGAAGGTTTCTTGCTTGTCTATGACTCAAACACCTACGCCTATCGTGTCTTCAACAAGTCCTCCGGGATTGTTGAAGTAGCACACGACATAGTGTTTGATGAGACTAATGGCTCTCAAGTGGAGCAAGTTGATAAGTGTGTGCTAGATCAAGAGGAGACTCCACAAGAAGCACTTAGGAGAATGACACTTGGAGATGTGTGACCACATGATCCAAATGATCTTCAAGCAAGCGAAGAAGATGCAAATCCCCCACATGAACAAGATCAAGATCCTCAAGATGAATCTCAACAAGATCAAAATCAAGGAGGAGGCTTGGATCAAGGGGGAGATCAAGAAAATGATCAAGATGAAGACAATGATCGAGAAGCTCAACCACCACACCCAAGAGTTCATCAAAGCGTTCAACGGGACCATCCCGTTCACAACATACTTGGAGACATCTCCAAAGGGGTAACTACTCGCTCACGTATGGCTAACATTTGTGAACATTACTCTTTTGTTTCCTCTTTAGAGCCACGTAAAGTAGAAGAAGCTCTACAAGACCCGGATTGGGAAATGGCAATGCAAGAAGAGCTCAACAACTTCAAGAGGAACAAGGTGTGGGAACTCGTGAGAAGACCAAATGCAAATGTTGTTGGAACCAAGTGGGTGTTCCGCAACAAACAAGATGAACAAGGGGTAGTAACAAGAAACAAGGCAAGACTTGTAGCAAAAGGATACGCTCAAGTCGAAGGTTTGGATTTCGATGAAACCTTTGCTCCCATAGCTAGGCTTGAATCTATTCGCATATTATTCGCCTTTGCTACTCACCATGATTTCAAGTTATATCAAATGGATGTGAAAAGTGCATTCCTCAACGGTCCAATCAAGGAGGAAGTGTATGTGGAGCAACCGCCTGGATTTGAAGATGAAAAGCATCCCGATCACGTCTACAAGTTGTGTAAGGCTCTATATGGCCTCAAACAAGCACCTAGAGCTTGGTATGAGTGCCTTAGGGATTTTCTCACACAAAACGGTTTTAAGATTGGGAAAGCCGATTATACTCTCTTCACTAGGCATTTTGATAATGACTTGTTCATATGCCAAATTTATGTTGATGACATCATATTTGGTTCTACTAACAAAACATTTTGTGATGAGTTTTCCAAAATCATGACGGAGAGATTTGAGATGTCTATGATGGGGGAGTTGCAGTTTTTCCTAGATTTCCAAGTAAAGCAACTCAAGGAAGGGACTTTCATATGCCAAACCAAGTACACTCATGACATTCTCAAGAAGTTTGGCATGGAGAAGGCGAAGCCCATCAAGACACCTATGGGAACAAACGGGCATCTAGGACTAAACGAAGAAGGAGCGAGCGTGGACCAAAAGGTATACCGTTCTATGATTGGCTCTTTGCTTTATCTTTGTGCTTCTAGACCCGACATTATGCTTAGTGTGTGCATGTGTGCTCGATTCCAAGCCACTCCAAAAGAGTGTCACTTGACAGCGAATAAGAGGATCCTTAGGTATTTAGTTCACACTCCTAATCTAGGTCTTTGGTACCCTAAAGGATCCAAGTTTGATATCGTCAGTTATTCTGATGCAGATTATGCGGGCTGTAGGGTAGATAGGAAGAGCACATCCGGGACATGCCAATTCCTTGGTAGGTCCTTGGTTGCGTGGTCTTCCAAGAAACAAAACTCCATTGCCCTTTCCACAGCCGAAGTGGAGTACGTTGCAGCCGGAAGTTGCTGTGCGCAGCTTCTTTGGATGCGACAAACTCTTAGGGATTATGGTTACAATCTGAGCCATATTCCTCTCCTATGTGATAATGAGAGTGCCATCAAGATTGCTCACAACCGCGTCGAGCATTCTAGAACCACACACATAGATATTCATCACCATTTCCTGCGAGATCACTCTATCAAGGGAGATATCGTTATCTCTCATGTTAGAAGTGAGAAGCAATTGGCGGATATCTTCACCAAACCCCTTGATGAGAGACGCTTTTGTGACCTAAGGAGTGAGCTAAATATCTTGGATTCTCGAAACATTGCTTGAGTCGTGCACATCTGATTGCTATTAGTTTTCAACTTCAAAACGTTGTGTGTTTTTGAAAATCTCATCTATTTTTCTTGAAAACTATGTTCTAAACTTCTCTTTGGTGAAAATGATCATAGTTTGATTGTTGGTTGCTTACTGATCATTTTTGTCAAAGATATTTGCAAAAACTTGTCCAAAATGTCCATATATAGCTATATTTAGATACCCAAGTGTTTGCACATTGCATACACTCAGGGGGAGTCGGACAAGTCTGACAAAAGTCAGACATGTCCGAAGTGGGTTTTAAGTCTGTAGAGAGAATTCGGACTTGTCCGAAGTACAAATTTGGACATGTCCGACGTGGGAAATCCGAACCCCTTCAAAGAGGCCGACGGTTTCCTTTCCTTCTCTCTCTCCTCACTTCAAACCCTAACCTCCATCCCTCTCAAACCTCCCAAGGCGATCCACATTGCTTTTGAGGCTCTTGTGAGGAGTTCTTGAGGGAAAATCTCCCTCAAAGTTGGAGGATTCACATCCCCTTCGGAGTTCTTCAATCTTTTCTCCATCCGAAGGTATTTTTCTCATCTTTCCTCTCATTTATCTTTTCTCCATCCGAAGGACTCACATCCCCTTCGGAGGATCTAGCGGCAAGTTTGCAAATTTATGCCCTTGGAATTGTTCCTAGGCATGTTTGCAACCTTGGTGCAAAATTTGGTCCGTAGAAAAGTTGATTTGCTTAGTTTCCTTAGCAATTAGGGTCAGTTCTGTACAGGTCGGACAAGTCTAACTCTGAAATTCGGACATGTCCGAAATTCCTGAGTCAGACAAGTCTGACTTCCCAGTCAGACATGTCCGATCCTGTATAACTCTGAAACCTAATTTCTATCGAAACTATCAAGTTAATTGCTCTATCTCTCTTGCTTTGTCTCTTACATATCCTTGTATCTCTTCTTCAGCTATGGGTCACGACAATAGAGGCAAGGAGCCCGCGGATCCCGATTCTTCGGCTCAACCATCAAAGCGACCAAAGAAGGTGGTTGCCAAGCGACCGCAAGTGGTCAGCTCACTATTCACAGTGGTCAGGGGGCAGCTCGAGCTCCCAAGGGCAGCAATAGATCGGACCGTTGGTCGTGCACTCTCCAGTTGGTGACACTCGACGCATGGCCGACAGGGTAAACTATCGGAGGAACATCCACGACACCATGCACATGAGAGATGTGCGGTGTTATGACATGCCAAGGGAGAGCAAGGATCCCCGTTTCTGGTGCTTGTTCCACATGGATTACTACCGGTCAGTCCTCACGGCCAAGAAGAACCCAGTCACGAAGATGCAATGGGTTGATTGGAAGGCTGCATTGAAGTAGAAGGACTGCTACCTTCTCTTCAAGGGGGTGCTCGAAGCTTGCGAGCACCACGGAGTCAGCGGGATCATGGGTCTCCAATACCCATGGAAAAAGGAAGTCATCCTCCAATTTTATGCAACTGTGTTCTATTGGGTTGACAAGCTCGGCTTCACCTGGATGACCAATGGGGTGAAGTACGAAGTCAGCTATGACGAGTTTGCCCGCATTCTCGGGATGGAGGACAGCCTGCAGCACTCTCTGAAGATCCATGAGATGGATCTAGTGAACCTCCTGGAGATGGAGAGTTTCTATGAGGATGGGTATCCAGCCAACCCTCCTCATATCCACGGACTCAAGCCATTCCATGCCGTGGTGAACCGTCTGATAAGGAAGACCCTCTCGCCCAAGGATGGGGATGCCAACAGGATCAATCACAACAACAGAAATCTGATCCAGCTCTTGGCAGGGGAGCAGCAATTCAACGCTTTTGACTATATCTACGAGGAGATTTACCTCGCCTCGGAGACACCGGCTAGGTCTTGCTGCTACACCCCGTACCTGATGAAGCTAATTGAGACGGTGTCCGGGCAGAAGTTTGTGAAGGATGTGCCTCATAGGCGCCTTGTGCCTCAGAAGCCTTCCAAGCTTCACCGCCCGATTCGAGTAGCTATACCGGCACCGGCACCAACAGAGGGAGGACCCAGCTCCTCGAGGAGGACGTCTGCACAGCCTCCCAGTTCAGCCTCCGTGCCCCAGCAGCAGCCGTCTTGCTCCTCAGGACTGCTCAAGATCCTGAAGTCGATCTTCACCGTCTGCCGGTCAACTCAGCGCTTGGCAAAGAGGAACCAGAGGAACCTCGCAGCCATCAGGGAGCACCTCCAGCTTCCTTCAGTCGACGACGTCAGCTCGGACGAGGAGCCACCGGAGTTTCCGGAGCTCACCGAGGCGGAGATGGCGTTCTTCACCGGCACCGGCGCCTCTTACTCAGCACATCCTGTAGCTCACGACGACTCCGGCGAGGAGAGCGACTATGAGCAGGAGAGCGACGACGACGATGTCAGCGACGACGACGAGGACGACACCGAGTAGACTAGGTCTTGGTGTCCACTTTTCTCCTTTTTGGTGCCTTGATGCCAAAGGGGGAGAAGTATTAGACTCTAGTTCTTATTCTTGGACATGGACATGTATCTAGTCATATTTTCTATCGTGGTGTGTCTTGTACTTATTGTGTCTTGTACTTATTTGTTACTCGTTTATGACTGTTAATGCTTAATGATGTTTATTGATGCCTTATGATGATCATTATGATGCTTCATTGATCTCGTGTGCATTTCTTCATTTGTATCATGTTATTGCACACACACGAGCATATAGGCACCCCACGACGATTGAGTGTATATGAGTTGTTTTTATTGTTATTCCAAAAGCTCATATACACTTGGGACTCAAAACTTCTATCAAATCTAATTTTTGTCGAAGACTTTAGCTGGTTGTCATCAATCACCAAAAAGGGGGAGATTGTAAGTGCATCTAGGTCCCTTGTGGGTTTTGGTGGATTGATGATGAACCATTAAGGTTCTAATGAACTTGGTTGAGCATGAGCGCAGATCCGGAGTACAGAATGGAGCTTTGAAGAAAGACGGCAAAAGGAGAAAAGTTGTGGCGAAGAAGAATAGAAATAGGGTTTTCTATTTTCTCCTTGAGTCGTAGGAAAAACCGTACTATTAAGAAGGACACGACGCGTAGACACTTAGTGAGTCATTCGGGTGCTCAACCCCTTAGTAGAAGATTTTAGTAGGGCCTTTGTGGCTTGGGCGGACTTGTCTAACTTGTGGTGTCAGACATGTCCGAATTCCCTCTGTTGGAAGTCGGACATGTTCGAAACTGTGAGTCAGACATGTCCGAATTAATACTGGAAGGGTTCCAGTGAGAGTTCCAGTGAAGTTTCGGACTTGTCCGAACCTGGGGGTCGGAAAAGTCCGAGATGGATCTATTCCCAGGGACTAAGAAAAATTTTCTAAGTCCTAGATAGTCAGACTTGTTCGAGTTCTCTCTGCAGAACTTCAGACACGTCCGAGATTGTGTGTCAGACATGTCTGAAGTGGTTTTGGTGAGACAAGTCTGAAGTGAAAGGCCTGACCTTTGAGGTCAGACATGTCCAACTTTGTGTCAGACATGTCCGACGTGGGCTGTGTCAAACGGCTCTAATGACCTTTTGGAGTATAAATAGTGGGTGGTTTCGACCCACCAACTATGCCTAACACCCCTGAACAGTTCTGAACGCCCATTTGAACTCAAGAACCTCTCTCCACTTGTTCTTCACCTCTAGAGCCCAAATTCGAGTTTTTTTGGGAGAGTGAAGAGTGCTTTGTGAGAATCGGGAGAAACGGTTTGTTGAGGGGTTGAGCAACGTGTGATTCACTAAGTTTCTTCGTGATTGCGTGTTTGTTGCTCTTGGGGTTCTCCCCTAGACGGTTAGGCGTCGCCCCGCGACTTCTTTGTGATCTCTTGTAATCGGGGAGTTTGTAACAATCTTTGTGATAGTGGAAGATTGGGAGTTGGCCCTTGTGGCAACTCGTGAGGGAAAGGCTAGAGAAGGCATGGTCCCTTGTGGACTCCTCAACGGGGACGTAGGATCCTTTGTGGTTTCGAACCTCGGGATAAAATCGTTTGTCTCTTGTTGTGCTTCCATTCTCGCAAGTTTTGATTCTAGTGTTTTTTCGCGTGCTATCTCTCCCTCAGCTTTCTTTCTACTCCATACTTCATGTAGAACTGCTAGGGATCGATATCTCTCACTAGATTGCTTAAAAATTGGATTTTTGATCTGATCGTGCAGGTAATATCGGACTTATCCAACCCAGGTCAGACTTGTCCAACTTAGGTCAGACAAGTCCGACTAGAAGTCAGACAAGTCTGACTTCTCTGTTTTCATAACTCTGAATTAAGTTTAAATTATCGATTATCGCCTATTCACCCCCCTCTAGGCCACTTTCAAATACCAATTTGTGACACCCAGTTCCGAAAAATGAACTAAATGAATGCATATGTGTGCCCAGGACATTCATAATACCCTCAAATACAAGCTCCAATCAATATTAATGACAAGCTTGAACTTATGAAGTAGAAATAAACTAAATATAGCAACTATGCATATAGGGTAGCACAGCTCCAATCATACAAACAAGCAAGCTGACGGCAGCACACAGCCTTGGACTCCTCATTAGCGTCGTTATACTCTCAATCCTGACCTGCAACTGTTGGTGGGGGAATTGCAAGAGTGAGTACATGTCGTACTCAGCAACTGTGGAAAGTATGACATGTAGCTGATTCAAATGATGAATATAATAAAGGATAAGTGCTGAAAAGTACATTAAAACATTTGAAAAGCAATATATTGTATGTATGTGAAGTAAACCTATCATAAACCATGTAGTTACTATAATACCAGTCCATATTTCATTACCATCATCCATATTCCAGATTTCTCATTACCATTAACAATATCCATTGCCATAAACTATAATACCATACCATAACTGATACCAAACAATCCCAATCCAAAATCCCTCTAATCATGTAGGTCATCCAGGTGCTCTTAACCGGGAGCATGGCTATCATGATAGTTTTAATACTCTGCAAAGTTTGCACCATTTTACCCACGTGTCTGTGATTTCATCACCCGTCGGCGACTAAAGAAATATCCCTTATGCTAATTACACTTCCTTTGGTGTATGGCCAAGAGATCACAAAATAGCCTTTACAAAAGGACTACTAGCATGTACGGATCCACTGAGGTTTCACCGGTGGAGATGCCTCCAACTGAGCGCATCTTCAACCAAGGGCCCCCTCTTGTGCCATTCGAATCCTAGGGAGTCCCGCCACAAATCCAAACCCAATCCGACTCCCCTTCTCCGGTGCGCCAAATGATCCGCGCAGTACTAGCAATACGCTTATTAATCAGCTATGCCGCACCCATACTTGGCCTCGTGGTGGCACTGTTGTCCTGGCATATTCTTGCATGAACCGGTCCTTAGATCTAAAGCAAGCATCCACCATGTCTTCCAACCCATCCACATACCAGGCATGCTTAGATCACCCATTATCTTATCATATTAACAAGTTCATATTAACCATAATCTCATTAATGCATAATTAAATGGTATAGTTGTTTTCCCATCCCAATTAATTAATCAAAGCAAAGGTAAAAGGCCCTTCCTGACTCTATACCATGTATTCCAGTTGACAAGGGTGGTTAAACAAAGATAGTAAACTTCCTATCATAGGAATTACCATCAAATTGACACAAGCATGTAGTTCTGAAAACAAAACATTTATTGTAAAAATAGGATCAATATGATCAAGGACACTTACCTTGCTATTGGGCTTGATTGGGATCAAAGACTTCAAAGTCCTGGTGCTGGAGGTCCTCCGCATCACTCTCCAGCGCAAATCCATCTAAACCGCACAATAAACATACAAGACAAGAATTACAATCAAAAAGTGCACATATATTACTCAATATGTCATGACATGCATGATTAATGCAAACGCGAAGCAAAACTAGTTAATGAGTTGTTAATATTGTTTACTATCTAGTTCTAATAGTTTTTAACAAGTTTGGACAGGCTTGGAATTGATTCAAATCAATTTAGGGTTAATTCAGCACGAAACAGACAGCAAAACCGGACTAGTCCGCTATAGGACCGGATTAGTACGCCCTACGCAGAACCAGCAAATTAGGGTTTTCTAGATCGACATGAATTTGGAGAAACAGGGTTGAATTCACGTTAGAAAGAGGAAATAGAAGGTATACCAAGTGTTTAGAACTCCAATGAATCAAGGGTTTTGGAGGCAACACTTGGATCTTGATGATCTAGGGTTGATGAAGAAACTTGAAGGTGAATTGTTGATGAAGAACGAAAACTCGATGGAGATCATGATCACTTGATCCTCTTTCTTTTCCTCCTCTTCTTCTTCTTGCTCTGGATCTCCTTCCCCTCCTTGGCAGCGGCTATCCACGAGCTAGGGTTTGGGTGTTTCTCAAAGGTGGCAAAAAAGATGTGAAAATAGGGTGTTGGGTTCTTTATATAGGGGTGGAGGGCTAGGGTTTGATGGATTCGAGTTTGGGGTGGGTGGAGGCTGGTGTGGGGTCTGACATGGGCTCCCAAAGGGGTTAGACACGACGTCCTTAGGCCCACTCAAGGTGAAACCCAAAAAACATCGTGGAACAAAAGATCAACTAGAATCACGATAACCGGGCAAGTCCGCAATAGGTAGGACTAGTCCAAAGTTAGTAAGAAAGATATT
>JAYESD010000503.1:25000-26493 GCA_036927565.1 Tuctoria greenei | reverse complement strand
ACCCTAAACCCTAAACCCTAAACCCTAAACCCTAAACCCTAAACCCTAAACCCTAAACCCTAAACCCTAAAACCCTAAACCCTAAACCCTAAACCCTAAACCCTAAACCCTAAACCCTAAACCCTAAACCCTAAACCCTAAACCCTAAAACCCTAAACCCTAAACCCTAAACCCTAAACCCTAAACCCTAAACCCTAAAACCCTAAACCCTAAACCCTAAACCCTAAACCCTAAACCCTAAACCCTAAACCCTAACCTAAACCCTAAACCCTAAACCCTAAACCCTAAACCCTAAACCCTAAACCCTAAACCCTAAACCCTAAACCCTAAACCCTAAACCCTAAACCCTAAACCCTAAACCCTAAACCCTAAACCCTAAACCCTAAACCCTAAACCCTAAACCCTAAACCCTAAACCCTAAACCCTAAACCCTAAACCCTAAACCCTAAACCCTAAACCCTAAACCCTAAACCCTAAACCCTAAACCCTAAACCCTAAACCCTAAACCCTAAACCCTAAACCCTAAACCCTAAACCCTAAACCCTAAACCCTAAACCCTAAACCCTAAACCCTAAACCCTAAACCCTAAACCCTAAACCCTAAACCCTAAACCCTAAACCCTAAACCCTAAACCCTAAAACCCTAAACCCTAAACCCTAAACCCTAAACCCTAAACCCTAAACCCTAAACCCTAAACCCTAAACCCTAAACCCTAAACCCTAAACCCTAAACCCTAAACCCTAAAACCCTAAACCCTAAACCCTAAACCCTAAACCCTAAACCCTAAACCCTAAACCCTAAACCCTAAAACCCTAAACCCTAAACCCTAAACCCTAAACCCTAAACCCTAAACCCTAAACCCTAAACCCTAAACCCTAAACCCTAAACCCTAAACCCTAAACCCTAAACCCTAAACCCTAAACCCTAAACCCTAAACCCTAAACCCTAAACCCTAAACCCTAAACCCTAAACCCTAAACCCTAAACCCTAAACCCTAAACCCTAAACCCTAAACCCTAAACCCTAAACCCTAAACCCTAAACCCTAAACCCTAAACCCTAAACCCTAAACCCTAAACCCTAAACCCTAAACCCTAAACCCTAAACCCTAAACCCTAAACCCTAAACCCTAAACCCTAAACCCTAAACCCTAAACCCTAAACCCTAAACCCTAAACCCTAAACCCTAAACCCTAAACCCTAAACCCTAAACCCTAAAACCCTAAACCCTAAACCCTAAACCCTAAACCCTAAACCCTAAACCCTAAACCCTAAACCCTAAACCCTAAACCCTAAACCCTAAACCCTAAACCCTAAACCCTAAACCCTAAACCCTAAACCCTAAACCCTAAACCCTAAACCCTAAACCCTAAACCCTAAACCCTAAACCCTAAACCCTAAACCCTAAACCCTAAACCCTAAACCCTAAACCCTAAACCCTAAACCCTAAACCCTAAACCCTAAACCCTAAACCCTAAACCCTAAACCCTAAAACC
>JAYESD010000503.1:0-17500 GCA_036927565.1 Tuctoria greenei | reverse complement strand
AAACTGCTGTCAGAGAGGCATTTACAGCCTCAGCAATTTCTACAACAATCGTGGCCTTGAGTTTGCTTGCCCTGACTTGCAACCCCTCCGTCCCTCTTCTACAACGTATCGGATCCAGAACATAGAGTCTGGGAGGGAACAGTGCCAAATCCACAAATGAATGTTTATGGGTTTTGAAACAAGTCAAAATACCTTCACAATACAGCTGCACTAGCCCCAAAACCGAGCAACAGCCCTGCAGCGAGGAACGGTTGGTACCCGCTGCAGTTGCGCTGTGACTGACGAACGACAAGGCCAGTTACCGGCTGCACCGATTCCAATGATGCGTAAGTATGCAGTTCAGTGGATAGACACTTTTGTTGTTGGCTGTAGGCAAGGAAACAAAGACAAGTCGTCCGTTCCAGTTTGTTAGTGAAATTAACATATCAACTGGACTCCACCGCTGCTCTGAGGAGGAGTGGCAGTAGCAAGCAAGGAAGAAAGAGTAGAGGGCGTCAGTGAGACTGTAAGTCGTGGGGAGGGAGGACAAGAAAAGAAGCTGATGGATCTAACAGAGACTCACCTGAAGGCCCTGTCAATCATTGGGCGGTATAGCCATTCTCAAGGAAGAATCGCCGGTAGACGACGGGAGGAGGCCTGCACCACCGGTATGGAAAGAGTGTGGAATTGTGGAGGGGCGAGCGGTTCTTGGTGGAGGGTGAACGAGAATGCACCGGAACATATGGAGATGCCGCGGCAGACCAGGAACCACCTCGCCGAAGCCAGAGTCAGCCGTCGCGGACGCGAACGAGCCCCTGCCGTCGCGCACGGGACATGCACAGAGGAAGTTGAACGGCGACGGGCCGACGGCATAAACGATGAAGTCGCCGACGTTGGACTTCAGTCACGACGGATATGGTGACTGGTGACGAGATCCACGCGGCAGATGAGTCCCGGGTGAGACGTACGGCCGGACAAACACCACCATGAGAGTGTACGCCGGAAAGTCTGCACGAGCGCTGTTCGCAGCGGTGGGCCAGGAACCACTAGTGCCCATGTCACAGACACCGGCGGAGGAAAGTGTAGATGCAGAAGAGAGGTAGCGGTCATTGGCATTTTAAGGGAGAGGCAAGTGGAAGAGAAAGCGGCTGCTGCGTTTACTGCGAGGGTAAACCGATGGACGTGCATTTATAGTGCGCGGGGAAACCGATGGACGGTGTACATCGAGGGAGCAACTGAAGAGATAGACTTGAGTAACAGCGATTGGTCCTCCCAGCACCTTCTCTGCCTACCCACACGTCTCCGTCCAGGAAATAAATAGAAAAGTTGGAGGAGACCAAGAGGCGCGGTAAGAACCCTGCCTAGCACTACTGTACTCAACAATAGGTTGGAGGAGCCATTACGGTGACAATAACGAAGCGCACTACTGCACGCTCAATCAATACCAGAAATAAATAGGAAGGAGCCCAGGAGACGAATCCATTACTTACTATGGTGACAATAACGAAGAGGCAACAACTACTGCACCCGAACAGTATCAGAAGTAAATAGGATGGTTCGTGGAGTGACAATTTTGGTGGGCGATGCGGCCTCTAAAGGATGACATCCAGCTTGACTAGCTAGTTTTTTTTTCTAAACTTTAATTGCTGCCCTAAACACTAAGTTTCTGTAAGGCTGTTAGTCATGGTGAGTGAGGAAAAGAACACCAACCTGATTGATCTTACAGAAACTCGTCTGAATATGCCTCGTCGATTTTTTGGGCATGCAGTAAGGCCATTTGTCAAGGAATGATCGCCGGTAGACGACGGGAGAGGCGGCCTGCACCACCGGTATGGAGGTATGGAAACAGTGCGGAATTGTAGAGAGGGCGAGTGGTTCTTGGTGGAGAGGGTGAACGGGAATGCACCGCAATATATATGGAGATGGTGACGCCGGTTCTTGTGAAAGTCGAGAGCAGCGGTTTCGTTATCGAGGCGGAAGGCCAAGGAACGGGCCTGACGAAGAGACGCCGCTGCATAATAATAAGCGGTTGTAAATTTTCATTGATAATGGTGTGGGCAATATGAAACCTCTCCACCTTGCACGTACATTAAGCGGTTGTAAATTTCGTTGATAACGGTGAAGGCACTCTGAACGTTGTAAATAACGTCTGTCCACTTTGTACTGCTGCGTTTGCGTGTGGCAAATGCTTCGCGGTCTACGTTAAGCGGTTTTAAATTTTTCTAATCAATGATGATTATGAGGACACGCTGATCCAAAGAGCACTGGATAGGGAAACGACTGGAATTATCGAGGTGAAATAAAACCAACAGTTTAGAATTTCGAGAGAGCGGCAGTTTTAGAATTAATACACACAATAATTCACTTTATTGCCCACGTTAGTGGAGTGAGAGACACACCTTGTCGTTTACTGACATGCATCTCATCCGCAACAACACGTTTCTAGCACCTCTTCATTTGCCATTCAAAAAGTTGATCGGTCAGGGGCGACGTTATTAGTATATTTCAAAAGATTCTTTAATTTTTTTCACCCTTAGTACCCTTGTTCTCAATACAACTAACAACTGCTCCTTCCATCTTCAAAAATTTGTCACCTTTAATTTTTAAATTTTGAACTAAAAAGTGATTAACTTTTTTTTGAGACAGTGATAGTATTTTTTAATATTTCTTTCTATTACTTCCCTTTTCCTCTCATCTTTTCTTTGTATTTTCTCCCTTTTTTCGGATTTGAAGAGCTAACAGGAACAACGCCCACCACAGCGCAGCCAAACTGCTAAAATCGTATATGTGAAAACTGTTTTTTTTTTCGGATTTCGTTTAACCGGATTATCGAATTGACTCAATAACCATGATCCGGCCCAACCCAAGTGAGTGCAAAAAATTACGACAGTTTGAGTAGCGGTCCAGCCCAACCCAAATACGTCTACCATATTATGCTAGTGGATTTGAGCGCGGCCCAAAAAAGTTACGAAAGCTTGAGCCTAAAGGAAAAATTCGTTGGGCGCCGTGCGCCGCGCAGAGCAACGGAAAATATCACCGATACGCTGGTGTTGGCTTATTGTTCAAGTCATCTTTCCTCTTTCGTGTTTCGCCCACCGCCAAGTCCCCAACCCCATCCGACCCTAGGATTTAACGGCTGCGACAGCGGAGGCGGAGGCGGAGGCGAAGGTGCGGATCGGAGGCGGTGGCACAACCACTCCCTACTGAGCATGTCTCTTTCCTCTTCAGCTCTTCTTCTTCTTCCCCAAATCGACCATGGCAAGCACCGTGGACGCCGCAGAAGTCGATGCCGCGGGGTTGGCGCGCGTGGCTACCGGCGTTGGGGCGGAGGCGTGGAAGTTGGTCCGCGTGGCAACGCCGCGGCTGCCCGCTCGGCTCCGGCAAGAAGAAGCAGTTCGAAGTCCTCCGGGTCCCCCGCGTTACATGGCGACGAGGTACCAGAGCACGCGCGCTCGTTGGGATGTCAGCGGCGGTGGCACGGAGGGGCGGGCTGGCGGCCGCGGAGGAGGCGGCAGCCGAGGTGGTGCGCCGCGTGCGGCCCACGGAGGTCGTCGGCTACGCGCGGAGGCTCTTCGGCACCGCGCTCGGGTGCGAGGTTCGTACCGTCCCGTGCCCTGCTCTGCTCGTTCGTTTGTTCGCTCCTCCTCAGCGTCAGGGTGGATAATTCGTCATGGGCGTCTGATTCCGTGATTGCTTCGTGTTTTCGTGCGCGCCTGAGCACCTGCGCCAGGCATGTCTCCGGATTCTCGTGCTTGTTTTTTTACTGCCTGTACCTGTAGACCTTGATCGTCCCATGAATGAGAAATTATCTGCTAGTATTTTGATCATCTCAATGATGGAAGACGCCCATGAATGATTAATTACTTTGCCAGTATTTCGATGGTATCAGGTGATCAGCATGCAGAACCGGTTCCTTGCAGGGTGTAGGTGTAGTTGCACTGTATTTGTAAACGTCGTCCCACCCGTCCGCCGCCTTTGCTCGCCCCACCACCCCTTCGTCGTGCGTCCTTTACCACCTCCTCTCCGCCCTCCACGCCCTACTCTTACTTTAGCATTTTCTGCCGTGGCTAGGAAGGTTTGATGCGTGTGATTTGAGCTGGGTCTTTGCTAATGTGTGTGTGTGTGTTGTGTAGTCCTAGAGAGATGAACAGGGGGACGAGGTGGTGTGATACGCTGACATTGACAACATGGTGCTTAACGAGTACAGCCCCAGCATTGCTTATGCTTTTGGTGAGTGGATTTGAGTTCATTTTGGCTCGATGCTAATTTGTATTGTAGGTGATGATGTGCTGGAATTTTGCCTGTTTGATAAGCAAAGGGAATAGAGGTGTTTGACTTATGAAGCCTTACTGCATAGTAGAGGAATAAGGGCAATAATAGTATGGGCGTATGGCACATTTGGTTATAAATTGGTAAATGTTGGGGATCATGTGATTTTCTGCCACTTCAATTAAAATAGCAACATCTGAGCATTTTTCTTCTTATTTTGAAATTGAAAGCCTTTTGCTATAGGTTATATATCTGGCTTCATTCTGATGCAATTTTCTCTTCTTTTTCCCTGTTGTAGGTGACTGAATTGATTTAGAAAGACCTTATATTGACAGGATGCACCGCTATTGAGGACAAAATTCAGAAAGGGGTGCCGGCATGCATTGAAACCCTTTCTGCTGCTGGCATAACAATTTGGGTGTTAACTGGAGATAAAATGGAAACAGCAATTAACATAGCATATGGTATAGCGTCTATCTATCCTGATTTGTTTGCATTAATTGTTCTTCTGCATAAAGGGAATACTATTCTTTTGGTTAATTTTGGATTCTGAATGTTCTTTTCTTGATCTTTCTTTCATCTGATGTCCAGCATGCAGTTTGGTAAGCAATGATACAAAACGGTTCACCATTAGTTCAGAGACAGATGCTATTAGGGAGGCTGAAGACAGGGTAAGATGCACAAGTTATCGAGATTTGTAGATATAGTAGTTTCTGTTTATTTTGTTTGCTTCATCTTTTAGCTATTAATGATAAAATGCGGAGACTTTAAAGTTGCTAGCCATGAAAATTTTACTTTAGAATAATAGGATTGCTTAACCACAAATTACTGCAAAGTAAGAGCTTATAAGCTGTCAAGTTCACTTAATTACTTGGGTTACCACTGCAGTGTTTTTACTTGGTAATAAAGAGGTAGTAGGAGCTTAAATTCATTTTCTAGTGTATACCTCGTCACTAGAATGTTGACATATTGTCACACTAGAGCGTGGATCCTTAAAAAATGAAAACTATTCCCTAGGTCAGCGTCCAAAAGAATGAAGAGAAGCAGATTTCTCGTGAAGAAGTAGCTCGAGCCAAAATCAAATGAACTCGTGAAGAAGTTCAGTCAACCAAAGAACTCAAAGGCAAACAACAAAACAACACTCCAGATAGGCTCTCTTTAAGGTGATTTTCTCTCCCGATATGACTGTTTCAAACCAGCGTTACATGTGGATTCATAGTAGTAATTTTCAGTAAGAGGAGTGGAGAGGGAGAAAACTTGGGGAGGAAGAAGAGCTGGGGAACGAGATGAAACATAATCATAACAGAGCTAACTGCCTCTGCTACTCGTACACACTTCCTCTTATCAGCTTCACTTGTGGGCTGATCTTCATTCAAATTCTAGGCTGCCGGTGGAGAGTCCAAGGTTGCCGTCATTTTCTTTCCCTCCAGCAGATACAACTTTGCCTTCTTCTCGTGGCATATCCGGCATGGCTCCTTGCAGGGACATGACATTTCCGTATTCCTGATTTAATTCCCACCCAATTGCTATTGATTTTTTTGTTCCAATTGATCAACTATAGGTTAACCGTGAGATTAGAGCCTCAGATGTGGCTAATTATTTTATTAATCATCTTCATTAACATTAATCAGTAGCAGTTAGAGGTAAAACATGAATACTTTGCTTGAACCAAAACTAAATGTATCTTGAATAAGAAGGGATCAGGGTTTAATATCATTGTGCCTTATCATTGTTCTTGTAGTTTCTGCAGAGTTTCGTTTGAGATGGAAATATGAAATGCCTCCTGTTGTATTACAACAATGGTAAATACCAGTGAGGTCCCAAAAGATCGCAAAATTTCAAGTATGAAAATATCTCCTGCTAAGTTGCAACCTGTTTGTAACATCTGTTCATAATTCTAGCTATGTCTACTCCGCAGGCCCCAAGAAATTAATCAACAGTGCAATGTCAATGTCCCCTTTGCTCAAGTTCCATGATGATGGAGAGCATCCTCACATGCTTCAGATGGTATGCTGTATAATTTTCAGGGTTAACAGCTAGATCAATGTTACTTTATCCTCACAGTGAAGACCATGTATTACATAGATTTAGAGAATTTCAGTGCAATGTCAATGTCCGCTGCGCTAAAGTTCCATGATGATGGAGAGCATCCTCAAATGCTTCAGATGGTATGCTCTATAATTTTTTCAGGGTTAACAGCTAGATCAATGTTACTTTATCCTCACAGTGAAGACCATGTATTACATAGATTTAGTGAATTTATTTATATTTGCCCTGAAATGATCTTCAAATTTGGTGCAAATGGACTTGGGATACTGTGCATGCATACTTCATAATTCTTTTTAAGAATGCACATGCCTTTGAATTTTCTTAATGAAGAACACTGTCTTACATGGACGAAAATGTATTATGGAAGATGTATTCTAACAGAGCTAGCAACCGTGACTACATAGCTTGTCTGAAGTTTTTTCATATGAGATCCTTGAACTGTTTTGGTGGTGATAAAAGTGTGTTTGACTGTAGTGTCCATTCTTTGCAGGTGTTTTTCCTTCAGGGGAGATTTATATTTGGTCCTAACAGCAAGCCATGTAGGTAGGAAGGTTATGTGGTCCTCACAGCCAGCATGTAGTCACAACAATCACAAAGCCATGTTTGGTCCTGACAGCAAGCCCTCCACGCCCTCGTCGGCCCCCTCCCGCGCCGCTCACTTCTACTCCTACTTTAGCATTTTTCTGCCGTGGGTAGGAAGGTTTGATGCGTGTGATTTGAGCTGGGTCTTTGCTAATGTGTGCGTGTGTGTTTTGTGTAGTCCTAGAGAGATGAACAAGGGGGACGAGGTTGTGTGATACGCTGACAGTGACAACATGGTGCTTAACGAGTACAGCCCCAGCATTGCTTATGCTTTTGGTGAGTGCATTTGAGTTTATTTGAGCTCGATGCTAATTTGTATTGTAGGCGATGATGTGCTGGAATTTTGCCTGTTTAATAAGCAAAGGGAATAGAGGTGTTTGACTTATGAACCCTTACTGCGTAGTAGAGGAATAAGGGCAATAATAGTATGACACATTTGGTTATAAATTGGTAATTAATAGGGATCATGTGATTTTCTGCCACTTCAATTAAAATAGCAACATCTGAGAATTTTTCTTCTTATTTTGAAATTGAAAGCCTTTTGTTATAGGTTATATATCTGCGCTATATCTGGCTTCATTCTGATGCAATTTTCTCCTTTTTTTCCCTGCTGTAGGTGGCTGAATTAATTTAGAAAGACATTATATTGACAGGATGCACCGCTATTGAGGACAAACTTCGGGAGGGGGTGCCGGCATGAATTCAAACCCTTTCTGCCGCTGGCATAAAAATTTGGGTGTTGAGATAAAATGGAAACAACAATTAACATAGCATATGGTAAAGCTTCTATCTATCTCGATTTGTTTGCATTACTTGTTCTTCTGCATAAAGGGAATACTATTCTTTTGGTTAATTTCGGGTTTTGAATGTTCTTTTCTTGATATTTCTTTCATCTGATACAAAACAGTTCACCATTAGTTCAGAGACAGATGCTATTAGGGAGGCTGAAGACAGGGTAAGATGCACAAGTTATCGAGATTTGTAGATATAGTAGTTTCTGTTTATTTGTTTGCTTTATCTTTTAGCTATTAATGATAAATTAAATGCGGATACTTTAAAGTTGCTAACCATGAAATTTTTACTTTAGAATAGTATGATTGCTTAACCGCAAATTACTGCAAAGTAAGAGCTTATAAGCTGTCAAGTTCACTTAATTACTTGGGTTACCACTGCAGTATTTTTTACTTGTTAATAAAGATGTAGTAGGAGCTCAAATTCATTTTCTAGTGTATACCTCGTCACTAGAATGTTGACATATTGTCACACTAGAGCATGGATCCTTAAAAAATGAAAACTATCCCCTGGGTCAGCATCCAAAAGAATGAAGAGAAGCAGATTTCTTTGTTGTATCATATGACACTTTGTTGTTGATCAAGCATGCTCTATTACGTATGAACATCAATGGCATGATGAGATTGTGGTGTTCTTTAGTATAAGTTGCAGGAGATGGTAAAGAATACATATGGTGAGTTCTGTAATTGGTTTGAATCTGAGGTCACGTTCACAGATTGGCTATATGCCTCGGAGTTAAAGTGATATTTACTATATTTTTGTGAAGTTTACTAAACCGTGTGCATATTTTTTGGTTCCCATGTTTCTATTACGCAGATAAAGTTTTTGTTCCTGCTGCTACAACTCGCCGTGTATATGATGTTGCTGCTCAGCATGTAGTAAGTGGTGCCATGGAAGGAACAAGGAAGCAATGGTATGTTTTAGTTTTCAACTCCCTTGCTGTTCTAGAAATGTAAGCGACAAAAAATAGCAAGCAATTAAACTCAGAACCCCTGTTACACTTACACACCTATTATATTTTGAGTGAGACAAAAAAAATATATGTGTATCCTTCCATTCCTATAGATTTCCACCTGTTGTTGTGATAATAAGATTGTTGGGGTTAGCTGTTAGCGCTGCATGCTTCTTTCTATCCCTACCACCTCTGCTTTTGATTAGGACTTAAAAGCAATGGTGGTGCAGTGGTGCTGGGTGCATCCTTTTTGCTCTGTTACTACCTGCGATCCATAATAGATGCCCTCCTAGAACTTCTACGCTCAATCTTTAAAAAATCTGACCTTTACTTCAAAGAAAACGTTTTACTTGATTACATGGAAAATGACACAGATCGGTTCGTCATTAGAATCTTATACTATATATAGTTTTGTTAAGCATATACTAAGAAAAAGTAATGATCGAATTGTTTGTTAGTGTAACTACATCCTAACAATAATTATATCCAGTGTCATACAATTTTCTCAGTTCTCTTACAGGCACTGTTTTTGCTTATGGTGTAACTAGCAGTGCGAAAACTCACACCATGCAAGTTTTTTGCTTTGGTATGACTGCATTTATTATTTCTAATGACTCTAGTGATGTGCCACTGCGTAATTTTCTATTCATCACAGGACACCTTTATTCTTTAGTATATGTGGCTATCATTGTCTTCAACTTGCGATATCAAGCTAAAAAAATGCAATTTTAGGACCCTGCAATATTTGATGAAGTTTATATCAGTTTGCAAGCTTTAGCTTCCTCTCATGGTACACTGGATTATGGTTGCAGGGAGAAGAGAAGTCACTTGGAATCATTCCAGTGGCAGTGAAGGATCAAGATGTATTTTTCTCATTTTTCTATTCGGAAACTGTCACAAAAAAGGCTGCATTACACTGTCATATCTTTTGTTGACATCGGATACGTGGACGCGAGTTTCTTCTGCGAGATTCATATCTTGAAATTTACAATCCGGTGTCTTCTCTTCACAAATCATGCATTATCTTGCTACTGTTGCAACAATAATATCAATATAGTTTCAACTCCACATTCGATCTTTGATCACACACAGTGTATCTCATAGATGAGTTTATTTTCCATCCATATGCATATGATCATCACTTGATTAGGACTTTAGTGGAATTGATGTGATAGCTCTTATGATGTTGTTATTCTATTTGGACCCCTTAGAAAGTAATGAAACAGATAGTTCAAAGTAGGAAAAAGAATATGTATTAAAATTAACTGATTCACTGCTCGTTCTTGGATCTGTTCAGTATTTGTTCACATGTTTCGGTTCTGTATCACATTGCAGGTTATCAATGACTTGCTTGACCTGACAGGACAGAATCTCAGAATTTGAGATGATGCACAGGTACTTCATGTTGTTGTATTTATTAAAAAATTTATGACTTTCATTTGATTGCTCACTCGTGTCAATTTAGTTCTATACAGCACAGAAAGTTAAACTTTATATGGTTTCTCATACTTTATAAAATTTGTTGCAAATCCATGATAGTTCTTGGTTTATCTTGTAATCTTGTCAACTGCTTGTGTCTGTTTTCTCTTCTTATAGAGAGAGAATGTTCTCCATGATCTTGTATAAACTGTTCCTTCTTATATGATGTACATTTTTTATACTGATTCTTTCCGTTGATCTAATAATTTAGGGAACTTATGTAGAAGGAATTAAAGAAGAGGATGTTTTACTTTAGTCGGTAACAACATAATCTTCTCGTATTCGTATATGCAGAATCATGTTATAGTCGAATCCATTTTCGAACTGCAGAAAAAGGTAATAAGGATGCAACCTCTCTTTGCTTTTGAACAGATTTCTTGTTTAATTCGTCCATCAATGCATGCATCCGTGCATGCATGCATAACAAACAATGATTTAACGTGCAGCAGCTCACTTTCTTCTGTAGAACCTTGTCCTCCTGCAATGACCGCTCCTGCATGCAACAATAGTGTCATCCACTACTCACTGTATTCATACCTGCACGCATGCATTCATACCTGCAGGTATTCATCCATGTATGTATCCATACCGCATGTATTCATCCATGTATGTATCCATACCTACATGCATCCATACGTTCATGCATTTATCCATACATCCATTCGTATCCATGCATGCATATATGTATATATGTATGTATACGTACATACATTCATGCATACATATATACATATATTCATGCATCGATGCATATATACATACATATGCATCCATGCATGCATCCATATATGTATATGCATAAATTCAAGCATGCATTCATACATACATTCATGTAATGTATACATACATATATTCATTCATACATACATACATATATTCATGCATCCATGCATGCATTCATATCCATGAATGCATCGAGAATGCTCGACTGACAACGCCTGATCGAGAACGCTTGATCGACAACGTCTGATGGAGAATGCTCGATCGATAATGTCTGACCGGCAATGCTCATCGACAACGCTTGATTGATAATGCTACGTTTGATCGACAACGCCCGAACGACAACGCACGACTCACAATGCTCGAACGACAATTCTCGACTGACAATGCCGACCGACAATGCTCGATCAACAACGCCGATCGATAATGCTGACTGACAATGCTCGACCGACAACGCCTGATTGACAACGTCTGACCGACAACGCCTGACTGACAATACTCGATCGACAACACCTGACTGACAACGCTCGACCGACATCGCTTGAGTGACAAAGCTCGACCAACAACGCTTGATCGATAATGCTAGGTCGACAACGCTCAACCTACCACGCTCGGCCCGACAACGCTCGACCCGACAACGCTTGGCCTGATAATGCTTGGCCCCACAACGCTCGATCCGACAACACTTGACTCCACAACGCTTGGCCCGACAATGCTCGGCTCGATAATGCTCGACCGATAACGCTCGGTTGACAACGCTTGGCCCGACAACGCTCGGTCGATAACGCTTGACGGACAACGCTTGACCTGACAATGCTCGACTCGATAATGCTTGACCGACAACACTTGACCGATAACGCTCAACCGACAACGCTTGATCTGATAACGCATGAACGACAATGCTTGACTCGACAATTCTATATCGACAACGCTTGACTCGACAACGTATGACAGACAATGCTCGGCTCGACAACGCTCGACTTGATAACGCGTGATCGACAATGCTCGGTCTGACAACGCTCGATCGACAGCGCCTGGTTGACAACGCTCGGCCCGACAACGCTCGGCCCGACAACGCTCGACACGGCAATGCATGACTGACAACACTCGACTTGACAACGCTTGGCCCACGCTCTAAAAACCTGATGACGCCTGACCGACAACGCTCGCTCTGACATCGCATGACTGACAATGCTCGGTCAAACAATGCATGACCGATAATGCTCGACTCGACAACGCATGACCGATAATGCTCGGCTCGACAACGCTCGGCCCGACAACGCATGACTGACAACGATCGGCTCGACAATGCTCGATTGATAATGCTCGACCTAACAACGCTCGATTGTCAACACCTGATCGACCACGCTCGACCTAACAACGCTCGATCATCAATGCCTGATCGACAACGCTTGACCCGACAACGCTCGACTGACAATGTTCGGCTCGACAACGCTCGGTCCGACAACGCATGACCGACAACACTCGGCCTGACAACGCATGACCGACAACGGTCGGCAAACACTCGACTTGACAACGGTCGGCCCACAAACTGACAATGCTCGACCGACAACATCAGATCGACAACGCTTGACTAACAATGTCAGATCGACAATGCTTGACTGACGACACCTGATGCACAACGTTTGACTGACAACTCCTGATCGACAATGCTCGGCCGACAACAGCTAATCGAGATTGTCTAATCGACAATGCTTGATAGTGCTAGAAGTGGTTGTCATGGTGCCATATGCTCAAACACCAGATGTTGACAGTGCTACAAGTGGTTGTCATTTTTCTTCAAGATCGAGCTCCTATTCCATGTTGTATATGTCCTACGTAGCCATACACACGTTTTGGGAAATTTTCAAAGATATCAAACTTTCATGAAAATTCAAAAGGGTTAGCCTTCAATTTTACTCAAAACAGAGTTTTCTTCAAAAGAATGATCTTACATTCATTTTTTTTCAAAATCAAATTCGTATTTCATATTGCCGTAGCCATACGTAAGTTTTCTGGGATTTTTAAAAAATTTAAATTTTCGCGTGAATTTAAAGGGGTTAGCCTTTGATTTTGCTCAACACGACGTTTTCTTTCATTGAATGACCGTAAATTCATTTTTATTCGAGATCGAGCTTTTATTCTATGTTGTATATGCATTACGTAGCCATACGCAAGTTTTCGAAGATTTTTAAAAAATTCAAATTTTTGCATCAATTCAAAGGGATTAGCCTTCGATTTTGATTAAAACAACGTTTTTTTCATAAATGACTGCAAATTCATTTTTCTTTGAGATCAAGCTTGTATTCAATATTTTATATGCATTACGTAGTCATACATAAATTTTCGAGGATTTTTTAAAATTTCAAATTTTCGCGTGAATTTAAAAGGATTAGCCTTTGATTTTGCTGAAAACAACGTTTTCTTCCATAGAATGACCGTAAATTTATTTTTTTCGAGATCGAGCTTGTATTCCATGTTGTATATGCATTACGTAGCCATACATAAGTTTTCATGGATTTTAAAAATTTCAAATTTTCGCGTGAATTCAAATAAGTTAGCCTTCAATTTTACTCAAAACGATGTTTTTTCAATAGAATGATCGTAAATTTATTTTCTTCGAAATGAAGCTTGTATTCTATGTTGTATATGCATTACGTAGCCATACGTAAGTTTTTGGATATTTTTAAATTCAAAAATTCACGTGAATTCATAGGGGTTAGCATTTGATTTAGCTAAAAACGATGGTTTCTTCCATAGAATGATCGTAAATTCATTTTTCTTCGAGATCGAGCTTGTATTCCATGTTGTATATGCATTACATAGTCATATGTAAGTTTTCGCGAATTTTTTGTATATGCATTACGTAGCCATACATAAGTTTTCATGGATTTTAAAAATTTCAAATTTTCGCGTGAATTCAAATAAGTTAGCCTTCAATTTTACTCAAAACGATGTTTTTTCAATAGAATGATCGTAAATTTATTTTCTTCGAAATGAAGCTTGTATTCTATGTTGTATATGCATTACGTAGCCATACGTAAGTTTTTGGATATTTTTAAATTCAAAAATTCACGTGAATTCATAGGGGTTAGCATTTGATTTAGCTAAAAACGATGGTTTCTTCCATAGAATGATCGTAAATTCATTTTTCTTCGAGATCGAGCTTGTATTCCATGTTGTATATGCATTACATAGTCATATGTAAGTTTTCGCGAATTTTTTAAAATATCAATTTTTCGTGTGAATTCAAAGGGGTAAGCAATCGATTTTTCTCAAAATGACGTTTTCTTCTATAAAATGACCGTAAATTTATTCTTCGAAATCGAGCTTGTATTCCATGTTGTATATGCATTACGTAGCCATACGTAAGTTTTCACGAATTTTTAAAAATATCAATTTTTCGCGTGAATTCAAAGGTGTAAGCTTTCGATTTTTCTCCAAAGGGGTTAGCCTTCGATTTTGCTCAAAACGATGTTTTCGTCCATATATTGACCGTAAACTAATTTTTCTTTGAGATCGAGCACTATTCCATGTTGTATATGCATTACGTAGCCATAGTAAGTTTTCGGGGATTTTTAAGATTTTAAATTTTCGCTCGAATTCAATGGGATTAGCCTTCGATATTGCTCAAAACGACGTCTTCTTCCATATAATGACCGTAATTCATTTTTCTTCAAGATCGAGCTTGTATTCCATGTTGTATATGGATTACGTAGCCATATGTAAGTTTTCGGAGATTTTTAAAAATTCAAATTTTCGCTCGAATTCGAAGGGGTTAGCCTTCGATTTTGCTCAAAACAACGTTTTCTTGCATAAATTGACCGTAAATTCATTTTTCTTCGAGATCAAGCTTGTATTCCATGTTGTATATGCATTACGTAGCCATACGTAAGTTTTCGGGGTTTTTTAAAAATTTCAATTTTTCGCTCGAATTCAAAGGGGTAGCCTTCGATTTTGCTCAAAATGAAGTTTTCTTCCATAGAATGTCCGTAAATTAATTTTTCTTCGAGATCGAGCTTGTATTCCATGTTTTATATGCATTACGTAGCCATACGTAAGTTTTTGGGGATTTAAAAAATTTCAAATTTTCGCTCGAATTCAAAGGGGTTAGCCTTCGATTTTGCTCAAACAAACGTTTTCTTCCATATAATGATCGTAAATTCATTTTTCTTCGAGATCAAGCTTGTATTCCATGTTTTATATGCATTACATAGCCATACGTAAGTTTTCGAGGATTTTTAAAAATTTCAAATTTTAGCTCGAATTAGCCTGCGATTTTGCTCAAAACGACGTTTTCTTCCATAGAATGACCGTTAACTCATTTTTCTTCGAGATCGAGCTTGTATTCCAAGTTTTATATGCATTTCGCAGCCATACGTAAGTTTTCGGGGATTTTTAAAATTTTTCAAATTTTCGCTTAAATTCAAAGGGGTTAGCCTTCGATTTTGCTCAAAACGACGTTTTCTTCCATATAATGATCGTAAATTCAATTTTTTAGAGATTGAGCTTTTCTTCTGTTGTATATGCATTACGTAGTAGCCATATGTAAGTTTTTGGGGATTTTTAAAAAATTCAAATTTTCGCTCGAATTCAAAGAGGTTAGCCTTCGATTTTGCTCAAATTGACGGTTTCTTCAATAGAATGACCGTAAATTCATTTTTCTTCTAGATTGAGCTTGTATTCCATGTTGTATATGCATTACGTAGCCATACGTAAGTTCTTGGGGATTTTTAAAAATTACAAATTTTCGCGCCTTTAATTTTGCTCAAACGACGTTTGCGTCCATATAATGACCGTAAATTCATTTTTCTTCGAGATCGAGCTTGTAATCAATGTTGGATATGAATTACGTAGCCATACGTAAAATTTCGAGGATTTTAAAAATTTCAAATTTTCGCATGAATTCAAAGGGGTTAGCCTTCGATTTTGCTCAAAACGACGTTTTCTTCCATAGAATGACCGTAAATTCATTTTTCTTCGAGATCGATCTTGTATTCCATGTTGTATATGCATTACGTAGACATACATAAGTTTTCGGTGATTTTTAAAAATTTCAAATTTTTGCTCTAATTCAAAGGGGTTAGCCTTCGATTTTGCTCAAAATGACGTTTCCTTCCATAGAATGACCGTAAACTCATTTTTCTTCGAGATCAAGCTTGTATTCCATGTTTTATATGCATTAAGTAGCCATACGTAAGTTTTTGGGTATTTTTAGAAATTTCAAATTTTCGCTCGAATTCAAAGGGGTTAGTCTTCGATTCTGCTCAAAACGACGTTTTTGTTCATATATTGACCGTAAATTCATTTTTATTCGAGATCGAGCTTGTGTTACATGTTGTATATGCATTACGTAGCCATACGTAAGTTTTCGGGGATTTTTAAAAATTTCAAATTTCCGCGTGAATTCAAAGGGCCTTCGATTTTGCTCAAACGACGTTTTCTTGGATAAAATGACCGTAAATTCATTTTTCTTCGAGATCGAGCTTGTATTCCATTTTGTATATGCATTACGTAGCCATACGCAAGTTTTCGGGGATTTTTAATAATTTCAAATTTTCACTCGAATTCAAAGGGGTTAGCCTTCGATTGTGCTCAAAACGACGTTTTTGTCCATATATTGAACGTAAATTCATTTTTATTCGAGATCGATCTTGCATTCCATTTTGTATATGTATTACGTAGCCATACGTAAGTTTTTGGGGATTTTTAAAAATTTCAAATTTTCACTCGAATTCAAAGGGGTTAGCCTTCGATTTTGCTCAAAACGACGTTTTCTTCCATAGAATGACCGTAAATTCATTTTTCTTCGGGATCGATCTTGTATTCCATGTTGTATATGCATTACATAGCCATACGTAAGTTTTCGGGGTTTTTTAAAAATTTCAATTTTTCGCTCGAATTCAAAGGGGTGTTTAGCCTTTGATTTTGCTCAAAATGACGTTTTCTTCCATAGATAACCGTAAATTCATTTGTCTTCGAGATAGAGCTTGTATTCCATGTTGTATATTCATTACATAGCCATACGTAAGTTTTCGTGAATTTTTAAAATATTCAAATTTTCACTCGAATTCAAAGGGTTTAGCCTTCGCTTTTGCTCAAAACGACGTTTTCGTCCATACATTGACCGTAAATTCCTTTTTCTTCGAGATCGAGCCTGTATTCCATGTTGTATATGCATTACGTAGCCTTATGTAAGTTTTTGGGGATTTTTAAAAAAAAATCAAATTTTCATTAAAAATTCAAAGGGGGGCCTTCGATTTTGCTCAAAACGACGTTTTCTTCCATAGAATGACTTCTTCGAGATCGAGCTTGTATTACATGTTGTATATGCATTACGTAGCAATACGTAAGTTTTCGGGGATTTTTAAAAAATTCAAATTTTCGCGTGAATTCAAAGGGGTTAGCCTTCGATTTTGCTCAAAACGACGTTTTCTTCCATAGAATGACCGTAAATTCATTTTCCTTCGAGATCAAGCTTGTATTCCATGTTGTATATGCATTACGTAGCCATACTTAAGTTTTCAAAGATTTTTAAAAAATTCAAATTTTCGCTCGAATTCAAAGGGGTTAGCCTTCGATTTTGCTCAAAACGACGTTTTCGTCCATATATTGACCGTAAACTAATTTTTCTTTGAGATCGAGCACTATTCCATGTTGTATATGCATTACGTAGCC
>JAYESD010000502.1:0-26511 GCA_036927565.1 Tuctoria greenei | reverse complement strand
AGTGACTAAAAACTTCATTCTTAGACGCCATAAAGTAAACCCAAGAGTATCTGGAATAATCATCAACAATCACAAGAACATACCATTTACATACGAAGGATTGAACACGTGAAGGTCCTACGGTGTCAAGATGCAGAAGTTGACATGGTTCAGTTGTCATGATCATTGTGAGAGGAGTATGTGAACCTGCAACCATCTTAGCATGTCTACAAGAAGAGCACACAATTTCTTTGTCCCCTTTAAGCTTAGGCAGCCCACGTATGCGATCAAGAGCACTAACACGCGTTAGGTGATCAAAGCCTACGTGACCTAGTCTACGATGCCAAAAATATAGGTCCTTTGAATCATTAGCAAATAGACACCTATTCTTAGAGTAAGAAATATCAAAATCAGCTTTAAAAACTCTTCCAAACCGAGACATGTTAAAAATAAGCTCACTATTTGAACTTACAACTTTGCAGTAGTTTTTATTAAAAATAATTTCCAGATTTTCATCTAGCAATTGTGAAACAGAAAGCAAGTTGTATTTCAAATTTTTGACAAGTGCCACATCCTTCAAAGTGTAGTGATCATTTACTCTAACCGAACCCTTAGCAATTATAGGAGTTGAAGAATTATCGGCAAAAGTAACATTCTCTACACATGACACAAAAGAGGGGGAGGAGAACCAATCTTTGTTACTGGTCATGTGGCGTGAGCAACCTGAATCCACAATCCAAATGTTATCCTTCCTCAAACGTGTAACCTACATAGAAGCACAATACATCGATGACTCAATACTGGGGTTAGTCAAAAGGCATTTAGGAATCCAGTACTGAGTCACACGACGTGCAGCAGGAAAAACACGCGAAAGCTGAGACAAAACAGCAGGTTTATGAGTCAAAGTTTGAGATTTTTTATTCTTAACTACTGACCTATAAGGTGTTACTTGTGTAGCACAAAAATCAGTAGCTCCGGAGGCAAAAACAGAAGGTCCGGAGGTAAACTTTGAATGTTTTTGACTCAAAACTGCAGGTTGTACATTCGGTTCAATATGTGCAGCAAATTTTGCATGAAAGTTATGAGATCTAGCAACCATTCTTTCCCTTTTCTGTTGTTTAGCTAGTCTATAACAAAAATCTATGACATGACCATCTCTACCACAGTAGGTACAATGAAATTTAACTTTGTGTTCATGTCTAGATGAGCAAACAACATTTTTATTTGAAACCGAATGAGACAATACTCCTGCACATTTGAAAACCACTTCTTTTTGTTTAGTAACTTTTTGAATCAAACCACTTCCTAATGACATTACAATCTTAGGTGGATGTGCCTTAGCATGAACATGAGAATCAAAACCTAACCAGTTTTATCATTGCAAGACTTGGATGAATTCAGCAGCAAGTTTAGGTTCTTATTGCCATTACAAAACCGATCAAATGTCTTATGCATGTTATCAAGTTTATTGGACAGATCAAGGCAATTTTCACATGAAGTTTTTCCTTTTAATTTGCAATTGGAACAATATTTAACTTCGTGACAATGTAAAGCATTGTTCAATATAGAGATTTCATTCATAACATCTTGCAGTTTCTTATCAAGATCATCACAACTAGAACAATGCAAATCAATTGTAGAACAAGAAGCATCTTTTAAGTTTCCAATATTAAGTGTAGCAAGCTTTTTGTTCTTTTCAATTTCAAGTTCAAGTTTATCAAGTGTGGAGGTATGTGCACTTCTTAGGGAGGAGAATTGTTCATATATTAAGTCGCATGAGGAACATGAATCATCACTAGGAATCAAGGATTTCAAACGATTAATTTCAGATTCTAGTGACTCAATTTTAACAGCATTGTCCCTAAGCTTTTTGTCGTTTTTCTTAACAATAATAGTGACATGAGAAATAGCATCACACATTTCTTCGCAAGTAGGACATACTCTTCATTTTCGCTATTGTGTTCTGCCTCCTCCATACTTGATCTTGACTTGCCCGCCATAAAGCACAAGTTTGCCAAATCATCTTCATCACTTCCAATGTCCTCGTCGCTTGAGCCAAGTTCCTGGAGTGCTGAGATAAAACTGCTCACCAATTGACGTCATGTAAACCCTTCTTTTTCTTCGTATCTTTTGCAGAGGAGTGCTTCGTTCTTGTTTTCTTTCATCTCGGGAAGTAGGACCTGAAAGGTTAGGGCAATCTGAACGAAAATGTCATGTCTTACCACATTCAAAGCATCATTGAGGTCCGAAGCTTCTTCTCCTTCTAGTTCTCACATTTTTCAACGCTTTTGAGAACCGGGTAGAGATGAGCGCTAGCTCCTCCTCTGGAAACTCCTCAATCTGTTGAAGGGTTAGAGAGGACAGCAAAGCAAGTGTACCACAAGATGATGTTTGACCGGAACTAGGCATGTCACGTTGAGAAGCAAAAGCAATAGACTTGTTGGGGTTCTTACGTTAGATTATGTCAATTTCATGAGTTTTTAACTTGGAATATAGCACATCTAAAGTAAGTGAACTCATGATAGTAGATTCACGAATAGATGTGACTTTCATCTCCAAAATTGACATATCTAATGCACTTAGCAATTGCCTAGCATTTTTAGCTTCTGAAAAATTAACATTGACACTACGCAAGTTGCTGAGAATCTTATTAAAGCGAGCAAAAAGGTCATCAATAGACTCACCGGGTTGCATCTCGAAGCGCATGTATTCTTTCTTGAACATGTCTTGCCTTACATCTTTGATTGTGTTGGATCCTTCGTGGTAGTCATAAAGTGCTTTCCACACATCGTATGCTGATCGGAGGTGTGCAACACGGTCGAAGTCGCTTTGTGTTAATCCTTGTATGATCAAGTTTCGAGCCTTGTTGTTATTGTCGACATCTCTCAGATTTGTAGCTGTAACTTGATCGTTTGATGGCACTTCGAAAGGCTTGTATACCTTCTCCCATATTGCAAAGCCTTGTGCCTGGATGAAAGCCTCCATGCGTGCCTTCCATACCTGAAAATCAATACCAGCGAACACACAAGGTTTGGCAGAGTACTTCTCCATGAAGATTAGTCAAAAAAACACGCAAATCACCGTGGCTCTCATACAAATTGTAGGATCGAAGAGCATGTGAAAATATACCAGAGGGGGGGTGAATGGTAGATTTAAAAATCTTACACAGAGGAAACAATTAAACCCCAACCCCTTCAGAAGAAAAACAATCTGTTAAAGAAATCATGTGTGAGACTAATGTAAATGTGTTTCACCGTGACAAAAGTGATATATATCAGAGAGAATCAAGTCACAAAGACAACACAACAAGAATCACTCAAATCCGTCAAGAAAAACTCAAGTTATGATAGAAAGATCAAACAAAGGTCAATCTGCCCTACCCGAGAAAAAAAAAACAGTTCTGGAATGCTGCAAAGAAACTCGTGTAGATCATATACCACAAATCCAATGACCGTGAAATTTTGACAGATGATAGATAATCAAGTTGTCAAGACAACCCAAAAAGAATCACGTCAATTGGATCTGTAAAACTCGAGTTATGATAAAACCACCAACGAAAGGTAGTGCTGTCCAGAAACTCGATGAGTAAAACTTGTCTGGAACAAGTCGGACGAACAAGGCACAAAAGTTCCTTCAAACTACAAATTTTATTCAATATAACACAATAGGAACAGCCCCAAATTCGTGCACCACGAGCTCTGGGATCCCTTGCTTATATAACCAGCTCGAAATCCAACTCAACTCAAATCAGGAACCTAATCCTACTCTGTTCACGAATCGTAACTTTCCATAACTGCTTAGGATTCTTCTATACGCAGATAGAAGCAATCTTAAGACTTCCAAACACCTTAGGAACGTATCCCACATTCCTAAACAACTCAAATTCGTGACCCACATGAAATACTATCATAACCAACTCAAATCTTTCCATATTTGAGTCAAACCCGACTCAGCCGCAGCCTGAGTCCTTAACCTAGTCGGTTGGACCTTTCCGACCAACTCTTTACGTCCATATCTCTTCATCACGTCTCGGAACCATGTAGCCACGTCCATGCACTCCTTGCACACATGCAAACATCTTCCAATGACGTCCACGATACCTTCACATGCATTGTTCTTGATTCAATCATGTTGCGCAACCTCCTTATCAGCTCAACCACAATTCCCCCTGAATTTGGTTGTTGGAACCTCATCTCCTCCCTGAGACTAGTCCAATGGATCCCATCACCAGCCATGTCTTGAACTCAAACAACACCTGCACATGAATAAACAACCAATCTATACGAGCCCAAGTCCTCGACTTGACTCAAGTTAGTTTCGAACACAACACCTTATGTGAGAACCTCACATAAGCATGTTGCAAAACCACAGTAACACGATATCATCCATATCAACCAAAAACGCAATAAATACTTAGCAAATAAATACTAAGCAATCTTTCCAGAGATGTAAAGCAAGTACGAAACATTGCAAATGAAAAGCAGAAGCTCTGCGGTCAAGTTCCAGACCTTGCCAGAGCAACCCGGACCTTGAGCTGGAGTTAACAAAAGCTAGTAGAATCTAGCGCCAGAACTTACCAAAACTAGTATAACCAAGTAAACCCAAAAGCCGGAGCTAGAGACAAAACTCACCGGAGCTAACCAAAACTAGTCGGATCTTAATAAAAAGGTGTTTTGGTGATATTCAAAACTTTTATCGTCAAAGCAAGTGTATTCACTACAAGCCAATGCATTCAGCACACATAGGTCTTACAAAATACCAACAAGCATTTCCGGTACCGTTGCCGGGGTTGATTTGTTAGTATATCTTAGGAGCCGTCAACAGCCAACACTACCCTATTTTCACACAAAGGAGAAAACAAACAAGGGTAATCATGTCTAATAACTATTAGTACCTATAGCTTAATCACAAGTGATAGCTATCCTTCACTTCCTTTGCCTTCCCTTGCAACGGCACCATAAATGCTTATTGACGGCTCCTAAGATATACTAACAAATCATCCCCGGCAATGGCGGTAGAAATGCTTGTTGGTATTTCTTAACACCACAGATCATCTCCGGTAAAGATATGAGATCCGCAAGCGCACGGAAGATACTGTTGTAGCATTTCACCCATGAGTATTCCCAAGGGTATCGTATTTATCCCAAAGGAAGGCAATGGAGTAAAGGATATACTACTCTTATGGTCAAGCTATGGGATACTAATCCATTATCCGGACGGGGTCAGTTGATAATAAGGGTAGTGTGACACACACCTATGCAATCTATTCTAAAGGGTAAAATGGGTCCTAGAGGGAGATTGGATTGAGCGTTAGAGAGTTACTCCTACAATGCTCCTAATACATATACATAGACTAAGGTAGATACTAATGGTCATGTCAATGATGAATTCCTATGCAATGCTGTTCAACACATTGGGCACGGGCTTACCCCTAGTAATACTAGGGCGACTGCCGCCAAGAGCCTGTGGCATAGCCGAACATGGAGGATTACAAAGGATAGATAGGGTTGTCACCACCTACTTCCTACCTCTTCAATCCGTGGGTCTACGAGACATCCAACGCTACTTAAATACCCTAGCACCATGCTAGCATACTAAGCAAATACGTTAGGAGCCATGGCACAAGTCATCCTAAGGTAATGACTAACCTAAACATCGTTGAACCAGTGTTGAAGCATAGCATAAGTCATTCATATTAACATAATCATATCATAACAACATAGACTATAGTGGTGGTCTATAGTGTTTATGACCATAAGATGTGATCATGAGTGAAATCATAAAGACTATACCTTCCATATACATGGACTCCACAATCAAACAAGAAACACTTTGTCCAAGTATACGTATAAAAGAAGACTAAAGATAATATCTTTATTGAGCACAAAGTAACAAATACAAGAATGAATACATAAGTCATACCTTTCCCAATGTAGAATTGGGAAGAGAGACTCCTTCTACTCCTTTCCCAATTTGGACTAGGGACTAGAGGCTATCCTCTCTACATCCTAACTCCTCTAAGGACTATGGAAGATAGTGTATAAAATAGAATGATGCTCAAGTGGTGTGTGTTGAAGTGAGGGGTTGGGGGTACTATTTATACTAGTGTTGAGGTCGGTTCCCGCCACCAAAAGCGCGCGAATCAGTCACCATTGACTCAAGGGAGCCGGGAGGAGCCAACACGTAAAGGCTGACCGAGTTTGGTGCAAAGACCAGGTCGGCCAACCCCTTGGTTTGGCCGACCTGGTCATTGCACCGTTTCTCATGTGCTTTCTCCAGGTGGCTGCCAGCTAGGTCCCATTGATGTATATGGGTGATACACCGTTGGATCTCCTCAGATACTTCTGTTTGTGGGCCATTTGATCCATGGGATGTCCTATGTCGTCGCCTGATTAGCAGGGATGATATTTTATAGGATTGGTCCCTCTACATTTCCTCATTTCCTGCATAAAATGTTGCATACACATATTTCTCCAAGTCCAAGTGGAATTGGGTTAGATAGAAAGGTGATGTGTGCAAGAAATGACAAATCCTTCACATAAAATGAGTTAAATTGACGAATGAAATTGGTATATAAAAGTCGTCAACAGTGGACAAGGACTTGCTCAAGGGGCTATCAACATTGAGCAGCTATTGGCTATGCAAAACCAACTCATGCAGACCATGATACAGACTATGGGACAGCTGTAGGCTGGTAAGATCAACAATCAGCCCCACATGCCTCCGCCGCCGCCCCCACCTCCTCATGACCGGTTTGGAGAGTTTATGAGGACTAGGCCGCCAACCTTTGCTCAAGCCGCTAACCCTATGGATGCAGATGATTGGCTCAAGTCTGTGGAGAAGAAGCTAGCTTTTGTCCAATGCAGTGACCGGGAGAAAGTGCTTTTTGATTCTCATCAACTAGTTGGAGCAGCTGCGGATTTGTGGGATTCCTTATGCAATGCTCATGATAACCAAGAGAGAATTACTTGGTTCGAAGTCAAAGAGAGCTTCCGTTCTCATTATGTTGTGGAAGGTGTTATGATTTTGAAGAGGCAGGAATTTGAGAACTTAAGGCAAGGAAGATCAAGCATGAGTGAATATCTCAATAAATTCACTCAACTTTCAAGGTATGCCCCTGAGGATGTGAGCCAGGACAGCCGGAAGCAATATTTGTTCATGAGAGGCTTGAACAATGAGATCCAAGTGCAATTGCTCAACTGTGATTATGCCAACTTTCAGAAGCTTGTGGACAAAGAAATTGTGGTTGAGAATAAGGTCAGTGAGATGGAGCAAGACAACAAGAGGAAGGCGCCATATCAAGGATAACAACAAGGAAGCAATGTGCGCCCTCGCTTTGCGCCTCCTAATGCGCCATACTACAGCTCCTTTGCTCCTATACACCATCCTGGATTTGCATGCACCTAGGCCTCCAATGCCTTTTGCACCTCGTGCTAATTTTCCTGGTGCACATGTTCAAAACCAAGCTCGCCCCAATAATTCTGGTGGAGTTAAGAAGTGCTATACTTGCAGAGAAGATGGACACTTTGCACATCAATGTCCTAAGTCAGGCCTTTGTCAAGGAAGCAATGCGTCGAGGCAAAACTCAAGACCCAATGGAGGACAGCCACAAGAAAACCGTGGACAGCAGAATTTTTCTCGTGGCAACGTGAACCATGTCTCTACGGAGGATGCTCAAGAAGCAGATGACGTGGTCATTGGTATGTTCCTCGCAAACTCCAACCCAGCGACTATGTTATTTTATTATGGAGCATCACATTCATTCATTGCATCAAAATATGTTGCCAAGTATAGTTTGCCTATCTCTCATACAAAGTTTACTTTATTGGTTAAGTCTCCTGGAGGAGAGATGAGGGCAAATATAGTATGTCCAAAAGTAAGCCTTAGAATAAGGGGGGTAGACTTCTCCGCCAACCTCATTGTTTTGGATTCTCAAGGATTGAACATTATACTCGGTATGGACTAGTTGACAAAGCACATGGAGTTATTGAGTGTGCCATGAAGACGGTGAAGTTAACCAATGAAGAAGGGATCACCGTAGAGTTTGAAGCATCTCAAAACGCACCAAAGCAATTGGAGCTGAATCATATGGACGGTGCCGCAATTGAGGAGATTCCGGTGGTGTGTGAATTTTCGGATGTTTTTCCGGACGAGTTGCAAGTATGTCACCTGATCGAGACATTGAGTTTGTCATTGATTTAATACCTAGAATTGCACCTATAGCTAGGAGGCCGTATAGGATGCCTCCTATGTAATTAGCGGAGCTCAAGAAGCAAATTAAAGAGCAACTAGAGAATAGTTTCATTCGGCCCAACTCTTCACCTTGGGGAGTGCCCGTGCTGTTTATGGACAAGAAGGATGGATCCCAAAGGATGTGTGTAGACTACCGAGCTCTCAACGAGGTAACCATCAAAAACAAGTATACCTTGCCCCGTATAGAGGACTTGTTTGATCAAATGAAAGGTGCTTGTGTCTTCTCTAAGATTGATTTGAGGTCGGGATACATTCAAATGAAGGTTAGACCATCAGACATACCCAAGATAGCTTTTAGAACACGGTATGGATCTTATGAGTACACTGTGATGTCTTTTGGATTGACAAATGCGCCTTCCTACTTTATGTACCACATGAATAATGTCTTCATGGAGTACTTGGATAGGTTTGTAGTGGTGTTCATAGACGACATTATGATCTACTCGAATGATGACAAGGAACATGAGGAACACTTGAGGCTTACACTGCAGAAATTAAGGGAGCATCAATTGTATGCCAAGTTCAATAAGTGTCAATTTTGGTTGAGAGAAGTATCGTTTTTGGGCCATATCATTTCAGGGGGGGGGGAGTTTCGATTGATCTAGGAAAAGTGAGGGATGTGTTAAAATTGGGAGCCCCCGAAAAATGTAAACGAGATCAGGAGTTTTCTTGGAATGGCTGGATATTACCGTCGATTCATCAAGGACTTTTCCAAGATAGCCAAGCCAATGAAGGAATTGCTAATGAAGGGAAAGGCTTTCCAATGGACTCAAGCTTGTCAAAACAGTTTTGAGGAGTTGAAGAAGAGGTTAACAACAACCCCAGTTTTGGTTTTGCAGGATGTAAGCAAGAGTTTTGACATATATTGCGACGCCTCGAGACAAGGACTTGGATGTGTGCTCATGCAAGAAGGTCAAGCGGTCGCCTATACGTCAAGACAATTGAAGAAACATGAGCAGAATTATCCAACACATGATTTAGAACTTGCAGCCGTGGTACATGCGTTGATGATTTGGAGACACTATATCCTTGGACATAGGTGTGAAATTTACACGGATTAGAAGAGTCTTAAGTATATTTTCACACAAATGGATTTGAATTTGAGGCAACAAAGATTGTGGAGCTTATCAAAGATTATGATTTGGGAATCAACTATCACCCAGGAAAGGCCAATGTAGTGGCCGATGCCTTGAGTAGAAAAGGAGTAAGTCATCAACTTACGATTAGAGAGCTGCCATCCGAGTTATGTAAGGAGTTTGAACGGTTGAATCTCAGATTCGTACATGAGATGGGGACGATGGAGTTAAATCCGACTTTGGAGCAAGAAATTCGGGAAGCTCAAACAAAGGATGGGGAGATTCAGGAAATTAAGGAAAGGACCCAAAAGGAAGAGAATTCAGATTTGATGAGGACAAACAAGGTACTCTATTGCTTGGTAAGAGGATTGTCGTGCCTAATGTGAAACATATTCGGGAGACAATATTTAAAGAGGCACATGACTCACCTTACTCAATTCACCCTGGTTGTACGAAGATGTACAAAGACTTGAAGGCTTGTTATTGGTGGGATAGCATGAAGAAAGACATAGCTGAACATGTAGCTTTATGTGATGTGTGTCAACGAGTCAAGGCAGAACATCAAAGGCTAGCTGGATTATTGCAACAATTCAAGATCCCAGAATGGAAGTGGGAAGAAATTGAAATGGACTTCATAGTTGGGTCACCATGTACTCAGTCTGGTTACGACTCAATTTGGGTAATTGTGGATCGCTTAACCATGTCATCTCATTTTGTCCCTGTGAAGACCAAATATACAGTTGCACAATTGGCCGAAATATACATGGAGCATATCGTGTGTCGACATGGAGTCCCGAAGAAGATTCTGTCGGATAGAGGTTCTCAATTTACCTCTAGATTTTTGGCAGAAATTGCATGAAGCATTGGGAACAAGGTTAAATTTTAGTTCAGCATATCACCCTCAACCAGATGGACAAACCGAGAGGACCAATCAAATTTTGGAGGACATGTTAAGAGCTTGTGCTTTAAAGCATGAGAAAGGTTGGGACAAGAGCTTGCCCTATGCATAATTTTCATACAACAATAGTTACCAAGCAAGCTTAAAAATGTCACCATATGAAGCGCTTTATGGAACGAAGTGTAGGACACCTTTATTATGGAATGAGGCAGGAGAAACTCAAGTATTTGGTCCGGATGTGTTGCAAGAAGCCGAAAAGCAAGTCCAAATAATTCGTGAAAACTTGAGGGCTGCCCAATCAAGACAAAAAAGGCTATGCGGACAATAGGAGAAGGAAAATAGCCTTTGAAGTGGGAGATTTTGTTTACCTCAAGGTGTCACCAATGAGGGGTCATAAGTGATTTAACATAAGAGGCAAGCTAGCACCTCGCTATATTGGGCCATTCATGATTTTGGACAAAAGGGGAGAGGTAACGTATAAGTTGGAGATGCCAGCTCACCTTTCGGATGTCCATCATGTCTTTCGTGTTTCCCAGCTAAAGAAGTGTTTGAGAGTACCGGAAGAACAAGTGCCAATGGAAGAATTAGAACTAGAATAAGATTTGACTTATGCCGAGCAACTGGTCAAAATCTTGGAAACCAAGGAGAGGGTCACAAGGAACAGGGTTATTAGATGGTGTAAAGTTCAATAGAAGCACCACACAGAAAAAGAAGCAACGTGGGAATTGGAGGATGATCTCAAGAAGGAATTTCCCTATCTCTTCTCTTCGGCGTCGAATCTCGAGGGCGAGATTCATTTAAGGGGGGTAGGTTTGTAACACACTCATTTTATTGTGTCATGCCCTACATACATTCATATACATGTTTAACATTAACCCACATAAAGAGGATCGAGTTTAAAATTGATTTGGAATAAAACCGCACTTAAAAATTCTGCAAAGTGCGGACTAGTCCGATTTTGGTGTGGACTAGTCCGAGTCCTCTCTGACCTCGATCGGACTTGTCTGTTTTTGCTTTGGACTAGTACGTTTTTCCATCTAGACAATTTCGGACTTGTCCGGTCCTATGCGGACTAGTCCGGTGTTCCAAGAATCCTTGAAAATTTGCTAAATCCCTGGACTTGTCCGGACTAGTCCGGCGTTCCTGCGGACTTGTCCGTTTTCCTCCCTGACTAAAGTCGGACTTGTCCAATTTTTGACCAGAGTTGTCTAATTTCTCTCTGGACAACTTCAGACTAGTCCAGTCCTTTTCAGACTAGTCTGATATTTCGCGACTCCGAATTGATCTTTTGTTTTACGACTTGTTTCATGAGTTTCACATTAAGTTGGCCTAGGGATGTCATGCCTAACTCTTTTAGAGCCCATGTGGGACTCTAAACCGGCCTCTACTCATCTCAAACTCGAAATCCATCTAACCGTAGCCTCCACCTCTATATAAACAACCCCACCCCTTGGTTTGACATCTATTTGCCACTTTTCTACCCCACCCGAACCCTAGTTCGTGGAGAGCCACCATCAAGGAGGGAGGAGGAGATCCCAAGCAAGAAGTAGAAGAGGAGGAAACGAAAGAGGATCAAGATCTCCACCAAGCTTTCATTCTTCATCTACAATTCATCATCGAGTTCTTCATCAACCCAAGATCATCAAGATCCAAGTGTTACCTCCAAGATCCTTGATTCATTGGAGTTCTAAAAACCTGGTACCTTCTATTGTCTTTTCCTTATGTGAATGCAACCCCTAATCTCCAAATTCAAGTCAATCTAGAAATCCCTAATAAGCTTATCTCGTAAAGTGCAGACTTGTCCGGTCCCTAGCGGACTAGTCCAATTTTCCTGGTTAAATTGTGTTGAATTAATTCTAAAATTTGATCTAATCAAATCTAAACTTGTTAAAATCTATTAAAACTAGACAGTGATCATTTAAAAGCAATCTATTAACAAGTTCTACCTTGCATTTGCATTAATCATGCATGTTATGTCATATTGAGTAATATTTGTGCACTCTTTGATTGTGTTTCTTGTTTGTATGTTTATTGTGCGGATTAGACGGATCCGCGGAGGATCTTCAGCACCATGAGTTTGAAGGCTTTGACCCGAACCAATCCCTAGAGCAACGCAAGTGTCCTTGAAGCAGATTGATCCTATTTTAAAATGAATGTTTTGTTTGCAAAACTGCATGCTTGTGTCAATTTGATGTGAATCCTATGGTAGGAAGTTTACTAGTGTTGTTTAACCACCCTTGTGACCTGGAATTATGGTAGAGAGTCAGGATGGGCTTTTTACCTTTTTGCTTCGCTTAATTCATTGTGATGGGAAAACAATACTACACATTAATGATGCATTTACGAGATTATGATTAAAATGAACTGGTTAATATGACATGGTAATGGGTGATTTAAGCAAGCCTGGTACATGGATGGGTTGGATGATATGGTGGTTGCTTGCTTTAGATCTAAGGACCGGTTCATGCGAGAATAAGCCAGGACTACAGTGCCACCACGAGGCCAAGTATGGGTGCGGCGTAGCTGATTAATTATGGATTTGCCAGTGCTATTTAAACCATTAAGGATGCTTGGAGAAGGGGTAGTCGGATTGGGTTTGTTGATGATTAGTGGGACTACCCTGCGATCCGAATGGCTCAAGAGGGGGCCCTTGGTTGAAGATGTGCTCTGTAGGAGACATCGCCTCCGGTGAAACCTCAGTGAGGTCTAAATAGGCTAGTAATCCCTTTGTAAAGACTATTTTGTGATCTCTTGACCATACACCAAAGGAAGTGTAATTGGCATAAGTGAGGTTCTTTAGTCACCGACGAGTGATGAAATCACAGACATGTGGGTAAAGTGGTACAAACTCTGCAGAGTCTAATAAAACTATCATGATAGCCGTGCTCCCGGTTATGAACACCTGGACAACTTCCATGATTAAAGGGAACTTGGAATTGGGATGGTATTTGGGATGGTTATGGTTGGTATTATGGTTATAAATGGTTATGAATTAAATTCTGGTACTGAATATGGATATTGGTATATGATGATGGATATGGAATATGGATTGGTATTATGATGATTACATGGTTTATGATGGGTTTATTCACATACTTATAATATATTGCTTTTCCAATGTTTTTAATGTACTTTTCAGCACATAGCCATTATTATATCGTTGTTTGTATCAGCTACATGTCATACTTTCCACACTTGCTGAGTACGACATGTACTCACCCATGCAACCCCCCCCCCCCCAATAGTTGCAGGTCAGGATTGGGAGTATAACGATGATAATGCAGAGTTCTAGGCCATGTCAACTGTCAGCTTTGCCTGTGGAGTGTTGGAGCTGCGCTATACCCCTTTGCTTAGTTGTTTAGTTTGCTTAATTAGTTTATTTCCGCTGCAATAGTTGGAACTTGTCATTAATATTTATTAGTGCTTGTATTCGAGGAAATTCTAAATTCTGTAATAAAAGTGGTTAATTAATCTTGTCATGTGGTAATTTTCTGTATATCCTTTTGTGAATGCGCTCGTGTATGTGTGTTGAATGTCCTGGGCACACATATGTGTTCACTTGGTTCATTTTCGGAATCGGGTGTCACAATGGGGTTGTAATTAGGAATAATGCTAGATTGGTTGCTCAAGGTTTCACATAAATTGAAGGTCTAGATTTTGATGAATCTTTTGCTCTTGTTGCTAGATTAGAAGCCACAAGAATTTTGTTAGATTTTGCTGCATCTAAAGGTTTCAAGTTATATCAAATGGATATAAAAGTATTTTTCTTAATTCCTACATAGATGAGGAGGTCTATGTTAAGCAACCACCTGGTTTTGAAAATCCAGATTTTCCTAATCATGTTTTCAAACTAACTAAAGCCATACATGGTCTAAAACAAGCTCCTAGAGCGTGGTATGATATATTAAAACTATTCTTACTTGAAAAGGGGTTTACCATGGGCAAGTTTGATGAAACTCTTTTTGTGCTTAAGCATGGCAATGACTTATTATTCGTTTAAGTGTATGTGGATGATATTATCTTTGGTCGTTCTTCTCATGATCTTGTGTCCAAGTTTTCAGCAATGATGAGTTCAGAATTTGAAATGAGTTTGATGGGTGAACTCACTTACTCTTTGGGGATGCAAATCAAGCAAACAAAGGAAGGTACCTTTGTGCATCAAACAAAGTATACAAGGGACCTCCTCAAGCGCTTCAACATGGACAAAAGCAAGCCTCTTCGAACACCAATGGGAACAACATCAACACTTGAACTTGATGAAGATGGTGAACCCGTGGATCAAAAAGAATATAGAAGCATGACGGATCACTTTTGTACCTCACGGCATCAAGACCGGACATACAATTCAGCGTATGTCTTTGTGCACAGTTTCAAGCTTCCCCACGTGCTTCACATCGTCAAGCCATCAAAAAGATTCTCAGGTACATAAATGGAACTCAAGAATTTGGCATTTCTCTTCCGTCTTCCTCAACCGTTTCATTGAGAGCTTTTTCCAATGTTGACTTTGGGGTTGTAGGATTGATAGGAAAAGTACTTTGGGTGCTTTTCATTTTCTTGGTAATTCACTTGTTTCTTGGTCCTCTAGAAAACAAAATTCAGTTGCACAATCCACAGCTGAATCTGAATATGTAGCTGCTGCTAGTGCTTGATTACAAATTCTTTGAATTGTTCAAACACTTAAGTACTATGGGGTTAATCTAGATAGTGTTCCACTATTTTGTGATAACACTAGTGTCATTTACATTGCTAAAAACCCCATGCAACATTCTAGAACTAAGCACATTGATATTAAGTATCACTTTCTCCGTGATAATGTTGAAAAATGAAACATTGTGCTTCACCATGTAGGTACCGAACAACAATTGGCTGACATTTTCACAAAACCTTTGGATTTCACTTATTTTTGTTACATTCGTAGTGAAATAGGGGTTATGCTTACTCATGGCCTAAATTGAGGGGGAGTTTTGAAACCTTGGAAGTCTATGTGTGAATCTAAACTTAAAATAATATGAGCATAGTATTTCATACATATATTACTTTGTGATTCCTTTTACATGCTGAATGTTCGTAATACATTACTCATGCTATACATTTTGTAGTTTTTGTCATGACTAGTAATTGGAATAATTACTTACACTAAATCTGGTCATGATCGAACTTTCTTGCTGTTTTGAACTTGTTGCATGATCACAAGTGCTTTTAATCATAATGAATTAATCAAGTAATCAACTCACATGTTGAGTTCTATGAACAAATATAAGTTGATAAAAGATCAAGAGAATATGCATGCATCGCACTTCATCTTTTGAGATGGCTTATCATTGCACTTAGATATGAACTTGGAAGAAGTTGTGTATGACTAAAACCATGTCCTTAAGCTTCTGATTGTCAAATGACATAGGCTTGGCTTGGTTGGTTAGAATAAGGCAGATGCGCATATAATCTCTTGCATATATCATATGATCTAAATTTGTGCTTTGAAAAATAATAAAATGCAGCAACAAGTGTCATGCTTTCAAGATTTGAAATAGATAAGTTCGTAAGATCATGACTTGCTAAAATTGAAAATTACATTTGATCTCTAGCATGGATTACACTACTTTATGTATCTCATTGTTGTGATAGTGTAAGTTACTTGATAGTATGACTTGGATGAGCTTTGTCTTATATGTATATGTTATAATGTGCTCATAACAAATTAAAATTTCTCTTTTGTACCGTGTTGAATACATTGTCAAAAAGGGAGAAGTATGCAAAGGGGAAAAATATGTATAAAGGGATAAATTTATTTCTATCTCATTTGATTTTATAAAAGGTGGAGAATTTTGTTTTCAAAACTTTTCATGCCAATGTTCGTATTTTAAGTGGTGTTGCCAATGCATTCATCAAGAGGGAGATTGTGAGACCTATGTGTGCTGGATACATTAGCTACGGCGATAAAAGTTTTGAATACTACCAAAATACCTTTATCATCAAGGTCCGACTCTAGGTCCAAGCTCCAGCAAGGTCCGACGATAGGTTCGGCTTGTTTTGGGTAGCTCCGGCAAGATCCGACGTAAGGTCCAACTTGCTTTGGCTAGGTCTGACTTCTTTGTCTAGGTCTAACGAGATTTGGTTAGCTCCGGCTATAGGTCTGACTAGCTTTGGTAAGCTCCAGCGCTAGGACCTACTAGCTTCGGTAAGCTATGGCACTAGGTCTGACTAGCTTTGGTAAGTTCTGGCGCTAGGTCCTGCTAGCTTTGGTAAGCTCCGGTTCAAGGTCTGGTTAGCTTTGGCAAGGTTCGGAGCTTGATCGCAGTGGTTCTGCTTTTAATTTGTCAATATCTTGAACTTGTGTTTTAGATTATGGAAAGTTTGCTTAGTTTTCTTTTACTATGTTTTTAGTGTGTTTCGGTGGTTACGGTTGATATTTTTTGCTAAGGTTTGCAACATACTTAGTGAGGTGATCACGTAAGGTGTTGTGGTTATCGGAACAACGAGAGTCAAGTCGAGGACTTGTGCTCGGAAGTATCGGTTGTTTATTCATGTGCAGGTATTGCTTGAGTTCAAGAAATGGCTGGTGACGGGATCCATTGAACTAGCCTTTGGGAGAAGATGAGGTTCAACAACCAAGTTCGGGAGGAATTGTTGTTGAGTTGATCGAGAGGTTGCGTAACATGTTTGAATCAAGAACAATGCATATGAAGGTATCATGGACATCATTGGAAGATGTTTGCACGTGTGCAAGGAGTGCATGGACGTGGCTACATGGCTTCGAGACATGATGAAGAGATATGGACGTAAAAAATTGGTCGGAAAGGTCCAACCGACTATGTTATGGACTCAGGCTACGACTGAGTCGTGTTTGACTCAAATATGAAAGTTTTGAGTTGGTTATGATAGGATTTCGTGTGGGTCACGAATTTGAGTTGTTTTAGGAATGTAGGATACGTTCTTAAGGTGTTTGGAAGTCTTAAGATTGCTTCTATCTGCGTATAGAAGAGTCTTGAGCAGTTATTGAAAGTTCCGATTCGTGAATTGAGTAGGATTAGAGTCCTAGTTAGAGTTGAGTTGGCCGTCGGCTGGTTATATAAGCAAGGGAGGCCAGAGATCATGGTAGACGACTTTGGGGCTGTTTCTCTTGTGGTTTGATCAATAGAATTTGTAGTTTTAATGATCTTTTGTGCCTTGTTCGTCTGACTTGTTTTCTTCAAGTCTTTCTCGACAAGTTTGTACACAGCACTACCTTGCTTTGGTGGTTTTATCATAACTCGAGTTTTTCAGATCCGCATGACGTGATTCTTCTTGGGTTGTCTTCACAACTTAAATTTCTATCATCTGTGAAAATTTCACGTTCATTGGATTTGTGGTTTCTGATCTACTTGAGTTTCTTTGCAGTGTTCCAAAACTGTTTTTCTCGGGTAGGACAGATTGACCTTTGTTCAATATTTTTATCGTAACTTGAGTTTCTCTTGACGGATTTTCGTGATTCTTGTTGTGACGTCTTCGTGACTTGATTCTCTACAATCTATACTAGTTTTGTCACAGTTGAACACGTTTAGATTAGTGGCACACACGGTTTCTTTAACGGATTGGTTTTCTGCCGAGGGGTGTTTTTATTGATTCCGCCGAAAAGTTTTAATGTACCATTCACCCCCTCTGGTAGCTTTACACGTTCTATTCGATCCTACACAACTGAACGAGAAATATGGCCAAGTGGGCAGTAGAGTTGGCAGAATTCAATCTCGAATTCCTGCCTCGACATGCAATCAAGAGTGAGGTGCTAGCTGACATCATGGTGGAGTGGACACCTTCATCAAGTCCGGGGGGCCTCAATGAGCCGAAGCCAGAACCTAAGGTTTCGGTCTTCACTGAGCCTCACAAGACTCTCTACTTCGACAGCTCCATGCAGAAGTAGGGGGCCGAAGTTGGAATCCTTCTCCTCGCTCCGAACGGAAAAAAGGTCAAGTACATTGTGCGCATCGACTTCAAGGCAACCAACAACATGGCAAAATATGAAGCTCACATCTTCAGACTCAAGGTGGCGCTATCATATGGTGTCCGACAGCTGCTGGTGAAGGGTGACTCACTACTCATCATCACAAACAAGTCAAAGGTGAATGTAGTTGCAATAACCCTCAGCTTGCTGCATATCTACTTAAAGTCCAGAAGTTGCAGAAAGACTTCCACGTCCTGGACCTTTGCCATGTCCAGTCTCAACAATGTTGAAGCTGACGATCTCTCGACAAATGCTTCAACCAGGCTTAGGCACCCGATGGAGTTTTTGTCAGAATATTACCAGAACCTCCCGCTTAGCTTGCCGATCTAAGTGAATGGGCGAGACCAGCACCCCGAAGCTGGCGGTCCCGGTTGCCCTATTACCATGGCGTCTCCACGAAAGGATTGTAGGCACTACATGAGGCTCTGAGCAACCAAGCGTACAAGATCCAGATGCATGGATCTCGGAGGTTTGGGACTACTTGAAGGACAACATCCTTCCTGAAGATGGTGCTTCCACCACTGAGCGAATTGTCAGATTTGCTAAAGATACACGTTGGTAGAAGGGGAGCTTTACTGACGTGGTGTCAACGACATTCTAAAGAGGTGTGAACTCCTCTCAGAGATCCATGGAGGCGAGTGTGAGAATCACGCATCATCCCGCAGGTCGGTCGGTAAAGCCTTCCAGCATGGTTTTTACTAGCCTACAACACTCAGGATGCAGTCGAGCTGGTCAAGAAGAGCGAAGCGTGCCAGTTCCAGGCGAAGCAGATTCATACACCGGCGCAGTCACTGCAAAATTATTCCTCCCTCATGGCCATTCGCTGTGTGGGGGATGTATATTTTGGGACCTTTCCCAAAAGCCGTCGAAGGGTACCGGTTCTTATACGACGCCATTGACAAATTCACAAAGTGGCAAGAAGCTACTCCAGTTGTGATAATCAACAAGCAATCAGCCATCATGTTCTTGAAGTTCATTGTTTGCAGATTTGGAGTTCCAAACAGAGTCATCACTGACAACGGAACCCAATTCACAAGTGCATCTTTCCAAGGGTACTGTGAAGACCTCGGCATAACAGTTAGCTACGCATCAGTAGCTCATGTGGCAAGCAATGGCCAAGCTGAGAGAGCAAACGTAGAAATACTCAATGGACTCAAGACGCACACTTATGAGTGCTTGAAGAAACATGGCGCCCACAGGATATAAGAGCTTCCATCTGCACTATGGCGAGCTGGACAACACCTATCCGGCAACAGGGAGCCACTCTTCTTCGTGGTATACGGAGCTGTTGGTAACCAGCAGACCAGGTACCCCACATAGAAGGAAGACAAGACGTTGGTTTCCACCTACCAAGAGGGTAAGTACCCAGAAGCTACCACGTGTCCCGTAGCTCCGGACTTGCTTCTGTACTAAGGGTGGCTCCGGTGCTGCCACGTGTCCCGTAGCTCCGAACCTGCCTCCCTCCAAAGGATATCTCCGGTGAAGCCACACGCCCGCGGCTCGGGACCTAGCCTCCCCGCTGAGGAGAGGTTCGATGCTTCAACGCGTCTGTGGTACATGAAGACGACGTGTGCACTCAAGACAACATTATTGCGTCATCAAGAACACGGCTTCAAGACACCATAAATGTGTCATCAAGACACCTTAGTGCACCAAGAAGACCCATCAAGATGCATTAACGTGTCATCAGGACACGTTAGTGCACCATCAAGATCCATTAATGTGTCATTAAGGCACATTAATGTGCTTTCATGACTAATTAACCTAGCACCACCTGTTGGCTCCCTGTCATAATGTAAGCTACTGGCCTCTAGCATATAAATTGACCGGACAGCCACCGACATTGACAGGGCCTAACACTCTATCTGACATCTCGCTCACACGCTCTCTATGGGCTGAATACACACAATGCAATACACCCCCCATGGATGTAGGGTATTACGCCTCCCGGCGGCACGAACCACGTAAATCCTTTATGTTCATCTAGCTCGTAGATCCAAAAATTCGCCCTGCCTAAATAAGAACCTCTGCGGATTGTTCCTTAGCAGTACCGGGGACGTGTCATTGGCACACTTTGACATTTGGCGCAGCAGGTAGGGGGCACTTTATTGGATTTATGAGCCTCACCACGATGGTGAACCCTCAGTCTATCGCTGGATTCTCTCGACCCCCCCCCCCCCCCCCCCCGCCATGAAGGGAGCAGGAGGACAGCGCCACTTCCTGCTCCATAGCGGCTGACTCAACGGACACACGCTCCATGTTCCGATGCCTACTGCTTTTACCACTCGACGACTTTCTACGCCACAACCACCAGTGGGTGGTCCAAAATGTACAGCCTGCTTAGTCTTGTCCTGCACCCTAAGCCGGTGCCCTGGGACCCTAATCCTATACACTTTGTCTCATGGCTACTTCCGCCACCACACGATGACTACCTGTGACCACGGCAACAATGATGCCACCAGGTACCCATGACGTATCAGATCTCCATGGTTATTTTCTTGCTCGAAGTCTCATGGTGCTGAACGGTCACTCCCATGAAAAGCTAATGCCAATAGAGGGTCCGAAGTGCGCTGTATGCTTAGCTTGGCCCTGCACCCTAAGAATGCGACACTCTACCTTTCTTACGGCTAAATACTGGGGGTTCAGAGTGTGTTACCTCCTTAGCCTGGTTTTGCACCCTATGTATGCACACTTTACCTTTCCAATGTTCGGGCTGAGTACTGGGGGTCGAACGTCCCCCAAAAGACCAATGTTCGTGGGAGGTCAAAAGTGTGCAGCCTCCTTAGCCTGGTATTGCCACCCAATGTCGTGCCATGTGATCCTAAGACAGCGTACTCTTCCTCCACAATACTGTGGTTTGGTACCGGGGACTGAAAGGCACATGCTTCTGGACAAAGCAATAACAAATATCCGAATATTGTCACCATGTTCACATAATTATGCTTAAATATTATGCATATTGTTCCCTTTTTCGCTCTGTTACATCTTTCTATTTGCCCACGGTGAGACTTGTGCTATCCTGCTGCAGACGGATAGCCTGCAGTACCTGTGATGTGTTTGGGTATTTTTGGTATTTTTCTCATTTGGGATCTCGTGCCTGCTGAATGGCCTACTCGCCTAAAAACCAATGCCAATGATAGGTCTGTAGTCGTCTATATACTTAGCTTGGTCGAGCATCCTAAGTACGCCACTCTACCTATTATGGTATTGCGTCAAAGTAAGGCGGGTTCGGATAGCACACGTTCCTGGGTGAGGCGGCAACCAGTACCGCATACCATCGCACTGAATTACTCAGGCCCCATAGCCCGGTTAAGGACCGTAAGCCACAACAAAACTGAGGGGAGGCAGATTGTAACCAATGAGCACTATTACTCTTTCTGTTGTCGCTCTTGTGCAGGACTTCACCGATCTTCGGGCTCTACCGTCGGACCTCAACCTCGAGCACCGGCACCTTCCAAGGGGGTAGGTTTGTAACACAACTCATTTTTATTGTGTCATGCCCTACATACATTCATATACATGTTCAACATTAACCCACATAAAGAGGAACGAGTTTAAAATTGATTTGGAATAAAACCGCACTTAAAAATTCTGCAAAGTGCGGACTAGTCCGATTTTGGTGTGGACCAGGTCCGAGTCCTCTGACCTCGATCGGACTTTTCTATTTTTGCTTTGGACTAGTCCGTTTTTGCCTCTAGACAATTTCGGACTTGTCCGGTCCTATGCGACTAGTCCGGTGTTCCAAGAATCCTTGAAAATTTGCTAAATCCCTGGACTTGTCCGACTAGTCCGGCGTTCCTGCGGACATGTCCGTTTTCCTCCCTTACTAAAGTCGGACTTGTCCAATTTTTGACCAGAGTTGTCTAATTTCTCTCTGGACAACTTCAGACTAGTCCAGTCCTTTTCAGACTAGTCTGATATTTCGCGACTCGAATTGATCTTTTGTTTATGACTTGTTTCATGAGTTTCACATTAAGTTGGCCTAGGGATGTCATGCCTAACTCTTTAGAGCCCATGTGGGACTCTAAACCGACCTCTACTCATCTCAAACTCGAAATCCATCTAACCGTAGCCTCCACCTCTATATAAACAACCCCACCCCTTGGTTTGACATCTATTTGCCACTTTTCTACCCCACCCGAACCCTAGTTCGTGGAGAGCCACCATCAAGGAGGGAGGAGGAGATCCAAGCAAGAAGAAGAAGAGGAGGAAACGAAAGAGGATCAAGATCTCCACCAAGCTTTCATTCTTCATCAACAATTCATCATCGAGTTCTTCATCAACCCAAGATCATCAAGATCCAAGTGTTACCTCCAAGATCCTTGATTCATTGGAGTTCTAAACACCTGGTACCTTCTATTGTCTTTTCCTTATGTGATGCAACCCCTAATCTCCAAATTCAAGTCAATCTAGAAATCCCTAATAAGCTTATCTCGTAAAGTGCAGGACTTGTCCGGTCCCTAGCGGACTAGTCCAATTTTCCTGGTTAAATTGTGTTGAATTAATTCTAAAATTTGATCTAATCAAATCTAAACTTGTTAAAATCTATTAGAACTAGACAGTTATCATTTAAAAGCAATCTATTAACAAGTTCTACCTTGCATTTGCATTAATCATGCATGTTATGTCATATTGAGTAATATTTGTGCACTCTTTGATTGTGTTTCTTGTTTGTATGTTTATTGTGCGGATTAGACGGATCCGCGGAGGATCTTCAGCACCATGGGTTTGAAGGCTTTGACTCGAACCAATCCCTAGAGCAAGGCAAGTGTCCTTGAAGCAGATTGATCCTGTTTTAAAATGAATGTTTTGTTTGCAAAACTGCATGCTTGTGTCAATTTGATGGGAATCCTATGGTAGGAAGTTTACTAGTGTTGTTTAACCACCATTGTGACCTGGAATTATGGTAGAGAGTCAGGATGGGCTTTTTACCTTTTTGCTTCGCTTAATTCATTGTGATGGGAAAACAATACTACACATTAATGATGCATTTACGAGGATTATGATTAAAATGAACTGGTTAATATGACATGGTAATGGGTGATTTAAGCAAGCCTGGTACATGGATGGGTTGGATGATATAGTGGTTGCTTGCTTTAGATCTAAGGACCGGTTCATGCGAGAATAAGCCAGGACTACAGTGCCACCACGAGGCCAAGTATGGGTGCGGCGTAGCTGATTAATTATGGATTTGCCAGTGCTATTTAAACCATTAAGGATGCTTGGAGAAGGGGTAGTCGGATTGGGTTTGTTGATGATTAGTGGAATACCCTGCGATCCGAATGGCTCAAGAGGGGGCCCTTGGTTGAAGATGTGCTCTGTAGGAGACATCGCATCCGGTGAAACCTCAGTGAGGTCTAAATAGGCTAGTAATCCCTTTGTAAAGACTATTTTGTGATCTCTTGACCATACACCAAAGGAAGTGTATTTGGCATAAGTGAGGTTCTTTAGTCACCGACGAGTGATGAAATCACAAACATGTGGGTAAAGTGGTACAAACTCTGCAGAGTCTAATAAAACTATCATGATAGCCGTGCTCCCGGTTATGAACACCTGGACAACTTCCATGATTAAAGGGAACTCGGAATTGGGATGGTATTTGGGATGGTTATGGTTGGTATTATGGTTATAAATGGTTATGAATTAAATTCTGGTATTGAATATGGATATTGGTATATGATGATGGATATGGAATATGGATTGGTATTATGATGATTACATGGTTTATGATGGGTTTATTCACATACTTATAATATATTGCTTTTCCAATGTTTTTAATGTACTTTTCAGCACATAGCCATTATTATATCGTTGTTTGTATCAGCTACATGTCATACTTTCCACACTTGCTGAGCATGACATGTACTCACCCATGCAACCCCCCCCCCCCCCCAATAGTTGCAGGTCAGGATTGGGAGTATAACGATGATAATGCAGAGTTCTAGGCCATGTCAACTGTCAGCTTTTGCCTGTGGAGTGTTGGAGCTGCGCTATACCCCTTTGCTTAGTTGTTTAGTTTGCTTAATTAGTTTATTTCTGCTGCAATAGTTGGAACTTGTCATTAATATTTATTAGTGCTTGTATTCGAGGAAATTCTAAATTCTGTAATAAAGTGGTTAATTAATCTTGTCATGTGGTAATTTTCTGTATATCCTTTTGTGAATGCGCTCGTGTATGTGTGTTGAATGTCCTGGGCACACATATGTGTTCACTTGGTTCATTTTCGGAACCGGGTGTCACAGTGGGGTTGTAATTAGGAATAATGCTAGATTGGTTGCTCAAGGTTTCACATAAATTGAAGGTCTAGATTTGATGAATCTTTTGCTCTTGTTGCTAGATTAGAAGCCACAAGAATTTTGTTAGATTTTGCTGCATCTAAAGGTTTCAAGTTATATCAAATGGATATAAAAGTATTTTTCTTAATTCCTGCATAGATGAGGAGGTCTATGTTAAGCAACCACCTGGTTTTGAAAATCAAGATTTTCCTAATCATGTTTTCAAACTAACTAAAGCCCTACATGGTCTAAAACAAGCTCCTAGAGCGTGGTATGATATATTAAAACTATTCTTACTTGAAAAGGGGTTTACCATGGGCAAGTTTGATGAAACTCTTTTTGTGCTTAAGCATGGCAATGACTCATTATTCGTTTAAGTGTATGTGGATGATATTATCTTTGGTGGCTTCTTCTCATGATCTTGTGTCCAAGTTTTCAGCAATGATGACTTCAGAATTTGAAATGAGTTTGATGGGTGAACTCACTTACTCTTTGGGATGCAAATCAAGCAAACAAAGGAAGGTACCTTGTGCATCAAACAAAGTATACAAGGGACCTCCTCAAGTGCTTCAACATGGACAAAAGCAAGCCTCTTCGAACACCAATGGGAACAACATCAACACATGAACTTGATGAAGATGGTGAACCCGTGGATCAAAAGAATATAGAAGCATGACGGATCACTTTTGTACCTCACGGCATCAAGACCGGACATACAATTCAGCGTATGTCTTTGTGCACAGTTTCAAGCTTCCCCACGTGCTTCACATCGTCAAGCCATCAAAAAGATTCTCAGGTACATAAATGGAACTCAAGAATTTGGCATTTCTCTTCCGTCTTCCTCAACCGTTTCATTGAGAGCTTTTTCCAATGTTGACTTTGGGGTTGTAGGATTGATAGGAAAAGTACTTTGGGTGCTTGTCATTTTCTTGGTAATTCACTTGGTTTCTTGGTCCTCTAGAAAACAAAATTCAGTTGCACAATCCACAGCTGAATCTGAATATGTAGCTGCTGCTATTGCTTGATTACAAATTCTTTGAATTGTTCAAACACTTAAGTACTATGGGGTTAATCTAGATAGTGTTCCACTATTTTGTGATAACACTAGTGTCATTTACATTGCTAAAAACCCCATGCAACATTCTAGAACTAAGCACATTGATATTAAGTATCACTTTCTCCGTGATAATGTTGAAAAATGAAACATTGTGCTTCACCATGTAGATACCGAACAACAATTGGCTGACATTTTCACAAAACCTTTGGATTTCACTTATTTTTGTTACATTCGTAGTGAAATAGGGGTTATGCTTACTCATGGCCTAAATTGAGGGGGAGTTTTGAAACCTTGGAAGTCTATGTGTGAATCTAAACTTAAAATAATATGAGCATAGTATTTCATACATATATGACTTTGTGATTCCTTTTACATGCTGAATGTTCGTACTACATTACTCATGCTATACATTTTGTAGTTTTTGTCATGACTAGTAATTGGAATAATTACTTACACTAAATCTGGTCATGATCGAACTTTCTTGCTGTTTTGAACTTGTTGCATGATCACAAGTGCTTTTAATCATAATGAATTAATCAAGTAATCAACTCACATGTTGAGTTCTATGAACAAATATAAGTTGATAAAAGATCAAGAGAATATGCATGCATCGCACTTCATCTTTTGAGATGGCTTATCATTGCACTTAGATATGAACTTGGAAGAAGTTGTGTATGACTAAAACCATGTCCTTAAGCTTCTGATTGTCAAATGACATAGGCTTGCTTGGTTGGTTAGAATAAGGCAGATGCCCATATAATCTCTTGCATATATCATATGATCTAAATTGTGCTTTGAAAAATAATAAAATGCAGCAACAAGTGTCATGCTTTCAGGATTTGAAATAGATAACTTCGTAAGATCATGACTTGCTAAAATTGAAAATTAAATTTGATCTCTAGCATGGATTACACTACTTTATGTATCTCATTGTTGTGATAGTGTAAGTTACTTGATAGTATGACTTGGATGAGCTTTGTCTTATATGTATATGT
>JAYESD010000500.1:0-26658 GCA_036927565.1 Tuctoria greenei | reverse complement strand
CGGACTTGTCTGTACAGGGACCAAACTAGTCCGGTGTTCATCACCCTAAACCCTAACTAGATGGCCAATGGTGTTGTTCAGTGCAATAATGGCACCTCATCAATGTAATAAATCAAGGAAGCATGTATTTGGTAAAAGGAACTAAGCTATTTGATCAACATCGAAGGAAATAGCGATTTCTAGGGTTTGGGAGGAAAATTTACCGAAATTGCTCGATTCTTGGGAATGAAGGGGTTGAAGGTGCGAACAAGTCCGTGGTCTTCAATCCCTATGCCAAGGTGGTCGTTTTCCACCCAAACTTGGAGAGTTTTGATGGAGGTATCGCTGTGGGGAGCTCGAGCGAGGAGAGAGAAAGCTTGAGGCAAGTGTGAGGGTGAAGAAGATTAGGGTTTGGCGGCGGCTAGGGTTATGGAGTCGAAAAATCGGACTTGACCGAAAATAATTGGACTAGTTCGAACTTTTCCAGAGCCTACATCAGACTAGTCCGTGGTCGGCCAGACTAGTCCGGACTAACAGCTACTCTGCGGACTAGTCTGCAGGGGCGGACTAGTCCGGGTAACCACGGACTAGTGGTCACCAGAAAAGAAGTGCTTAGTCCATTCGTATATATTCGAAAGTACTTATTACGAAAATAGGGGGGCAAAGCAACTCAAATAATCTTGATGAATATGATCAGTAAGCATACAACAATCAAGCAATGACCATAATTCATCAAGATCAAGTAGTTGACATAGTTTTTGGAAAAAAATTGAGAAAGATGATTTTTGCAACTCAACCAATATCTTTTGAAGAGTTCATACAGGTATGCAATTTTTCAAGCTACATACGAGCATCAAGGATATTGAGTTCATTTCAGAGCTCGCAAAAATGTTTTTCATCTAGTGGCTTGGTAAATATATCAGCTTGTTGCTTTTTGGTGTTGACATGGGAAATGGCTATGTCTCCTTTCGTTGAATGGTCTCTCAAAAAGTGATGTCGGATGTCTATGTGTTTTGTTCTATAGTGTTCAACTGGATTATGAGCAATTTTGATGGCACTCTCATTATCACAAAGGAGTGGAATATGGCTCATATTGTAACCGTAATCCCTTAGATTTTGTCGCATCCAAAGAAGTTGTGCGCAACAACTCCCGACTGCAACATACTCCACTTCGGCCGTGGATAAGGCAATGGAATTTTGTTTCTTGGAGGACCAAGAGACTAGGGATCTACCTAGGAATTGGCAGGTGTCGGAGGTACTTTTTCTATCTACTTTGCATCAGGCATAATCTGCATCGGAGTATCCAAGGAGATTGAACTTGGAACCTTTGGGATACCAAAGGCCTAGGTTGGGTCTATGAACCAAATATCTCAAGATCCTTTTTAACGGCTGTTAAGTGACACTCCTTAGGATTGGCTTGAAATCTCGCACACAAACATACACTCAACATAATATCAGGCCTAGATGCACATAGGTAAAGTAAGGATCCAATCATGGAGTGATATACCTTTTGATCCACGCTTGGTCCATCTTCATTCAGATCCAAGTGTCCATTAGTTGCCATGGGAGTCTTGATAGGCTTCGCCTTGTCCATCCCAAACTTCTTGAGTATGTCTTGAGTGTACTTAGTTTAGCTTATGAATGTTCCTTCTTTTTGTTGTCTCACTTGGAATCCCAAGAAGTACTTCAGTTCTCCCATCATAGACATCTCAAACCTATTTGTCATAATCTTACTAAATTATTTACAAAAGGATTTGTTAGTTGAACCAAAGATAATGTCATCAACATAGATTTGACAAATAAAAAGATCATTGTCAAAATGTTTTGTAAATAATGTATAATATGCTTTTCCAATCTTGAAACCATTTTCAATTAAGAAATCTCTAAGACACTCATACCAAGCTCTAGGAGCTTGTTTGAGGCCGTAGAGAGCCTTACGCAGTTTAAAGACATGATCAGGGGACTCTTTGTCTTCAAATCCGGGAGGTTGCTCCACGTACACCTCCTCCTTGATTGGACCATTGAGGAAGGCGCTTTTCACATCCATTTGGTAGAGCTTGAAATCATGGTGAGTAGCATATGCAAGCAATATTCTAATTGATTCAAGTCTAGCTACAGAAGCAAAGGTTTCATCGAAATCCAAACCTTCGACTTGTGAATACCATTTGGCCACAAGTCGTGCCTTGTTCCTTGTCACCACCCCGTGTTCGTCTTGTTTGTTGCGGAAGACCCATTTGGTGCCGACGACGTTCGCGTTAGGTCTTTTGACGAGTTCCCAGACCTCGTTCCGCTTGAAGTTGTTCAGTTCTTCTTGCATCGCCACCACCCAGTCTAGATCTTTCAATGCATCCTCAATCCTGCGTGGTTCCAAAAAGTACACAAATGAGTAATGCTCACAAAAGTTGGCTATGCAAGATCTATTTGTTACTTCTTTTTGGATGTCACTGATGATGTTGTTGATTGGGTGATCTCTTTGGACGCATTGGTGTACTCTCGGGTGTGGCATTTGCGGTCTTGTGTCTTCATGATCTTCTTCTTCTCCCCCTAGATGGTTGCCCTCATTGACTTGTTGATCATCTTCGTTTTCTTGAGGTTGATCTTGTGCGGAAGCTCCCCCTTGATCATTGGCCTCCACTTGCGGTACATCTTCCTCATGCACATGTAGGGGTTGCTCTTGTGGTCGAACTTCGCCCAACACCGTTCTTCTCAATGTTTGACAAGGATCTTCTTCTCTATCTAGCACACATGGACAACTTGCTCCTTTTGGGAGTCGTTAGTTTCCACTACGTCACGTGCTACTTCAACAAGTCCGGAGGTCTTGTTGAAGACACGATAGGCGTAAGAGTTCGAATCATAACCAAGCAAGAAACCTTCATCGGACTTCGAAGCGAACTTTGAAGTCCTAGGATTCTTGTTCAAAATATAGCACTTAGAACCGAAAACTCAAAAATAAGAAATATTAGGCTTGTTACCGGTGAGTAGCTCATAGGATGTCTTCTTGAGTAGTTGATGAAGATAGAGTCGATTTATGGCGTGGCAAGCGGTGTTAACCGCTTCCGCCCAAAACTGATCCGAGGTCTTGTACTCATCGACCATTGTTCTCGCTATCTCTATGAGGGTTCGGTTCTTCCTTTCGGCAACTCCGTTTTGTTGAGGAGAGTAAGGTGCTGAAAACTCATGCTTTATGCCTTCTTCCTCTAGGTACTCCTCAACTTGGGTGTTCTTGAACTTCGTTCCGTTGTTGCTTTGAATGTTCTTGATCATCAATGAAAACTCATTTTGATCACGCTTGAAAAAATTCTTCAAGGTTCCTTGAGTTTCTGTCTTATCATGCAAAAAGAAAACTCAAGTGAAGCGTGAAAAGTCATCAACAATCACTAAACCATATTTGTTATCGTCGATGCTTATGTAAGCAGTTGGACCGAAAAGGTCCATGTGAAGTAGCTCGAGCGGTCTTATTGTAGTCATGACGCTCTTCGCGGGGTGAGGTGCTCCAACTTGCTTCCCGGCTTGGCACGCCCTACAAGACCTGTCTTTCTCAAAAACAACATCCTTCAAACCTCGGATGTGATCGCCCTTGAGGAGTTTTTGAAGATTCCTCATACCAACATGCGCTAGCCGTCTATGCCATAGCCAACCCATGTTGGTCTTTGCAATCAAGCATGTATCAAGTTCAGCTTTATCTTTGTTGAAGTCAACAAGGTAAAGCTTTACCTTTAACATACCCTTGAATGCAATGGAACCATCACCCCTTCTAGAGACGGTCACACCCTCATTAGTGAACAAGAAATTATAACCTTTATCACATAATGAGATATGGACAGCAGATTATAATCTAAGGAATCAGCATGTAACACATGAGAAAGAGTATGTTGAGATGATATGACAATTTTACCGGTACCGAGCACCTTTCCTTGACTATTGTTTCCAAAATAGATGCCCTCACTTGGATCCTCATTTTCTTCATACTCAACGAACATCCTCCTTTCTCCGGTCATATGGTTGGTGTAACCACTGTCTAGCACCCATTTCGATCCACCGGAGGAATAGGCCTACATAAACAAATCATGCCTTGGTTTTAGGTACCCAAGATTGCTTGGGTCCTTGGAGGTTAGTTACAAGAGATTTGGGCACCCACACATGAGACTTGGTGTTCCCATGGCGTGTCCCAACATAATGAGCATAAACTTTACCAAAAGTACTTCTCATTAGAACATAGGATGCATCAAAAGTCCTAAATAATAGTTGTTGTTGTTTATAAACAGAACTTGTCCGGGAAGTCGGACTTGTCCGGAGAACCGGACTTGTCCATGTCTGGACCGGACTAGTCCGGTGATCATATGTGTTGACTTTAGACTTTCCAGCTTGAAGGGTTTTCCCTTTCAAAGGTAGTGCCCTCCTTGTTATTTTTATGGCTTCTAGCATATTGCTTTTCACCATAAGAATAACCAATGCCATATCTGACATTAGGAGGTCTTGTGACCAAGTATGCACTACGTGCATATTTGATCTTCTCCTTGTCAAATATGCCATTTTGGGAAGGATGCTTGTCCTTGGTAGAGGTTGACTTGTCTTTCAAGCTAGTGTCAATTTTAGCACATGAGAAAGTAATAGTAGCTTCATCTTTAAGTGGTTGAGAAGGTGAGCTTGAAGAGGATGAGGGGTCACATTGTTTGAGTGACTCAACTTGTACCTCAAGGATTTTGTTAACCTTGGATAGGTTAGCAAGTTCATCCTTGATGGTGGTGTTTGAATCGCTTAACTTCAAGCAAGCTTCCTTGCTTGAGGCTAACTCAAGTTCCAATGACTTGCCTCGCTCCTTTTCAAGTTCTAGAAGTTTGTCAAGTTCAAGATATTCCTCCTTTTGGGAGATAATCATATCTTCTTGACGGTTGATTAACTTCTCCTTCTCAACAAGCTGATCAAGTGGGAATTTCATTTTTGCTGCTGTTTTCTTATCTAAGTCAACGAGCATGTCTTCATTATCACTAGCAACTTCACTATCACTAGAATAGGAATGCAAGGAAGAGGATTTGGTTGTTACCTTTCGTTTACCTTCCCTTGCCATGAAGCAAGTGTTGTTGCCCTTCCATGCACCTAGAGTTGGGAAGAGGGTGGACTTCTTGGATGTCTTCTCGATGGCTATGCTAGCCATCTCCTCTTCCTCTTCGGATGAGGACTCATCATTTGAGTCCCACTCCTTTTCTAGATGCGCTTGTCCAGCTTGCTTCTTTTTCTTGAAGAATTTCTTGGGATGAGGCTTTGTTTCCTTGGCCTTCTTCTTATTTCTTCATACGGGCAATCAACTATAAAGTGATCATATTCACCATAGTTATAGCAAGCCCGCCTCATCTTTGGTCTTGGCTTCTCTTTGGATTTTCCTTCACTTGATTTTCCCTCTTGTCTCTTCTTCATCATTTTCTTGAATCTCTTCATAAAGAGGATCATGTCCTCTTCGTCGATGTCGCTGCTCTCATCATCATTGTCCTCTTCTTGTTGAGATTCTCAAGCTTCTTTAGACGATGGATTGCAAGTGGACTTCAAAGCGACCCCTTTCTTCTTTGCTGAGGTGAGGTCGGCAATCTCCTTTACATGCTTTGCCTGCTTTTCCATCATCTCAAAATTGATGATTTTCCCAAGCAGCTCATCCGGGGTCACTTTCTTGTACCCGGGGCTTTCTCTGATCATCAAGCACAAGGTGACGTTGCGAGGCATGAAAGCTCTAAGGATGAGCTTCACCACCTCGTGATCGTTCCACTTATTGCTTTCATATGCTCGAACCTTGTTGATGAGCGTCTTTAACCGGTTGTACATGTCTTGCGGCAACTCATCTTCTTCAATGGCGAATCTTCCCAATTCGTCTTCGATCATTTCGATCTTCGCCTCTCGCACATGACGACCGCCTTCATGTGCAGTTTGCAATGTGTCCCATATCTCCTTTGCAATCTCGAGTCCATCCACCTTGGTGAACTCGTCCCGACTAAGTGATGAGGTGATGACTTTTGCAGCTTGGGCATTTCGATGGATTGCTTGCTCTTGGCTAGGTGTGAGCTCCTCATCATCGTCGGGGATATCTATTCCTATAACCATAGTGTTCCACAAGCTTGGATTGAGTGAGATCAAGTGCATTTTCATATTTTGCCTCCACATTGAGTAGTCATTGCCATCAAAGTGTGGGGCTTTTCCAAGGGGAATAGATAGGTAGTGATTATTGTTAGAATTTAAACAATCATAATTAAAAGGATGTTGGGAGTAGTCGGTGTGACTACTCACCTTATTCTTCTTCTCGTCCTTGACCTTCACTTTCCCTTTTGAGAGAGCTTTCTTCCTTAGGAGCGCCTTGAGTTCAAGTGTCTCCTCATCATCATCCTCGAAGTCCTGATGGCATCGAGGAGCTTCTCCAACTTTTGAGTTTTTTCGTCTTCAACCTTCTCTTGGTTAAGACTCTTGTGTACATCCTTCATGTCTGACATGTTTTCTTCAGCGATTAGTCTCTTACAAAGAAACCTGCTCTGATACCAATTGAATGTGGCCTTGAGGGGGGGTGAATAGGCCTTTTCGAAATTTAGTCAGAACCTACAACACTTAACAAACTGATCTAATCCCGAGATATCGGACTAGTCCGGTAGAGTGCAGACTACTTCGGTGCGTGCGGACTAGATTGATCAAGTTCGATCAATAATTTCAATTCAAGCACAGTATATAGCGGAAAATAGTATATAACTTGCAAGTATTGATTCAATAAAGTTAAGTGTAGTACAAATTAGCTTTGATATGAATGTTCTAGCATAAGATGGACAAAATCAATCAAACCCTAGAATATGATATGAGAAACTTTAAGAGCAAGTTTGACACATGATTTTATCCCGTGGTTCGGTTCCCACAGAGGAAACCTTCATCCACGTTGAGGATCCCACGAAAGGAGTGGGTCTTCACTGACCCTAACCTCGTCGAATCACCACGAAGGTCAATTCTTCTTCCACTATCACAAATGGGCAAATCACTAAGTTCAAGGGGCCTTCTCAAAAGTTGAGGCCACCCTAAGATTACAATTCAAACACCACCAAGAACACACTCGTAAGATCAATAATGAAACCACAGGAGTGTGTTAGAGATCAAACTCAAGAGCTCAAAAGTGTAGAATCGTGTCTCTCCTTTGATCCAAAGTGAATCCTCAAGGGATTGATCTTTCTTGCGTTGGATTGCGTGGAGAGATGTGTTTTCTAGGCTCTTGGAAGGTGTGACGGCGCAGGGGTCGAGAGTGATGATAGTTGGGCCGTGCACATCTATTTATATTAAGGTTTTCAAAAGTTATCGTTAGGGTTTTGAGGGTCCAGACTAGTCCGTGGTGGAGTCCGGACTAGTCTGGTGTGCGGCGTGCAAGAAACCCTAAGTGTCCAGAAATATCGGACTTGTCCGATTTTAGTCAGAATGGTTTTTGGACTTGTCTGTGCTGATATCGGACTTTTCCGGTGTGGTGATGCCCTTAGTGAATATAGGACAAGTCCGCACTTGGAGGACTTGTCCGATTTTAGTTAGAGGCATTATCGGACTAGTCTGGTGCGGACAAGTCCGCATTGGATGGACTTGTCCGAACATGTCCAGTGAGGATATCGGACTAGTCCGGTGTATATCGGACTAGTCTGTTTTTCCTGTAAAATGTGAAGTGTGTGAGGATTTTTATGCTTCAGCTCTTGGGATGTGTTACACCAACACATTCCCTACACAATGATGTATTCTAATCAGCTCTTGAGCTCTTTTCTGAATTGATCCTCATTCTCCTTTCTTTTTGGCACTTTCTTCATTCTTTCATTAAAACCTGCACTCATCTCAATAATATGGTTAGGATCTCATTTGTTTGTCATAAATCAATCAAAACCCACAAGGGATGCCTAGATGCACTTTCATGGTGGCTTGGTGAGAAGAGGGTCAAGTGAGACCCGGTCCTTGTGTGGACTCCTCAATGTGGATGTAGGCTTCTTCGTGGAGCTGAACCACGGGATAAATCTTGTCTCGCTTGTCACTTTACATTTCATAATTACTAGAATTGCTATTAGGTTTCATATTGTTCTTCATATTAATCATTATTGAAATCGTGTAACCTAATTGCTTTAACTTGTCAATCTCAGTTGTACTAGATTACCATACATTGGTTACATCTTTAGTGAAGTTAAATTCCGCAAATAACTTGTAGAAATAAAGTTTTTAGGCTTTCTCCCCTCTGCTAAGCGGACTAGTCCGACCCTCTCCAGAAAAGTCCGGTCTCAGGAATTTAATCCTGTTTGATTAAGCCATTTCAGGTATTATTGCCTATTCACCCCCCTCTAGGCGACTATCAAATATTATGAAGGTGAATACATGACGTATGAATAGGGGTAGACCTAGCGACAAAGAGAAGAGTGAGGACGACGCTCGACGGCAACTCCGAGGGTGAGGACAACGCTTGGCGTGGACGGCGACGACGAGGACGACGCTCGGCAGCGACACCGAGGGTGAGTACGACGCTCCGCGGCGATGCCGAGAGTGAGGACGGCGCTCGGCGTGGACGGCGATGGTGAGGATGACGCTCGGCGGCTATGCCGAGGGTGTGTACAACGCTCAGAGGCGATGACCCTCAGCGTCGGTGACGAGGGTGAGGACGGCGCTCAGTGTGAACGGCGATGGCGAGGACGACACTTGGCGGCGACGACGAAGGTGAGGATGACGCTCGGCGTTGACTGCGACGGCGAGAGCAAGGACGGCGATGGTGAGGGTTTGGGGGCAGAGAGGGAGAGCTTGGCGGCAAAATTAAAATGTTAGGGTTGCGGGGCACGACCGACACTTCATTTATAGAGAAAATATTTTCCACAAGTAACAGTTTCTTAATCACTGTCTGGAAAGACATTATAAATAAATTATAGAACTAATTTTCTCAGATGGCATAGTCTTAATAACCGTCTAGGAGGCTGAGTCAACGCTCCTAAGAATACTATTTTCACAAGCCTCTTTAGTCTTAATACATATCTATAATGAATTTTTACATCAACAATGTGTAACACATCCATGAAAGAGATAAATAGTCCACTAGTTTATGTTCTTATAATACATATCTATAAAGATTTTATTTATCGTTAGGACAACACGTTATTAGTTCATTTTTAGTGGTTTATTGTTAGGATATCAACATTAGAACTATATTTGCACACTAATCAACAGCAAAATAAAATGCATTACCTTTAAAACATTATATTACAAACAAGAAAAAAAACACAAACTAAAAACAAAAATAGGAAAACAACACAACAAAAAACAAGAAAAAAATTACTTCTTCTCCTTCTCCTCTTCCTTGGGCTTCTGGCAGGACGGGGGCGCCTGGGGCGCCAATCGCGGCGAAGACGATAAGCCAGTCTCCTGAACATCGTCGCCACCAGGTTGTCACGACCGGCGACACTGAGCTCGACCGCCAGCGTGTCCCAGAGGATGTTGAGGCGACAAACTAAGTATGTCATGCCGAAGACGTAGTGGCCCGTGGTCCCTATTACAATATACTCTGGAAGAGGATCGAGCCCAAGGCGGCGCATGGAGCGTGATGTATTGTCAAATACATTATGCGCCATCTCTCGAAGAGCCCACTCCATGTCTGGGGGGAGTCCGATCGGTGACGCTTCCCCTTAGGGTCCTTCGGCGGGCTTGGCGGCGGCATTTTCTTGTCAACTATAGTGTTCTGGGCGCAGTTTTCGAAAGAGAGAAAGAGTGTAGGAGTGGGCAAAATAAACCGAAACCGAACACCAAAACCTAAAAAATCAGAACAGAAACCGAAAAAAACAGATTTGATGAATCCGGTATAAATTTCGGTTACCAATATGCAAAAACTGAATTTTTACCTGGTTTTCGGCTTTAAACTGCGGTTAACCGACTAACCGAATTTAACCCACTAATATTATGAAGTCCAACTGTACCGGCCCAGCCCAACTAAAGAGTAACCCTAATTCCTCATCCCTCCCTCATCCAGTCATGAGACCCTAGGCCACTGTCCTCCCACCGCCGCATTCACGCTTGTCAGCGCGCCACGACCTGATGCGCCCGTTCTTCGCGCCTCCCACCCCGGCGAGCTCGGCCGCCTCGCCCCGCCCCGCCGTGCCCCCTGCCGACGAGCATGACCCCCACGCCCCAAGCCTCGCCGGCACGCCTCGACGCCCACCCTGGCGAGCTCAGCGGTTGCACCTCGAGCCTGGCCGCAGCGCCTCAAGCCTCGGCCGCCGCTCCATCGAGCCTAGCTGTCGCGCCCTCGAGCCTGGCCGTCGCGCTGTCGAGCCCTCGGTCGCCGCTCCAATTGCAAGTCCGGCAGCCGCGCCCTCGAGCCCCGGCCGTCTCGCCGTCGAGCCCCCGGCCGCCGCACCCCGGATCTTCGAGCTCCGGTCGTCAGCTGGCGTCGGTGTTGAACTTCGATTTCTTCGGTTTAACCAACACTGAAACGATCGGTTTCGGTTAACCGGAGGGTCGGTTCTTGTTTTCTATGTACTATTTTGGTTTCCATATTTTGATAACCGAATTTTGAAAAAAAAAACGGAATATCGAACCGATCGGTTTTGGTTAACTGGATGACCACCCCAAGAAGAGTGGTTGTGCGGAGAAGACGATGGCGTGTGCGGTTGATCAAATTGAATTCAAAGGATGCGCATGCGCTGCGCGCGTTTAAGGTACCTCGATAACTGACGCGCACGCTGGGTGCGCCCGGTCGCATCAGCCACCTGTACAAATTTGCTAATATGCAGGCGACTTGTCTTCGAAAGGCCGCTTGTAGAAAATTGTCAATTTACACAGGCGATTTTATACGTGAGCCGCATGTGAAGTTACATTATTACAGGCGGCTATTAACACATTCGACAATACAGACAGACTTTTTTACGACCCACCTACGTAAAAAAATCGAAGTGTTTATAGAAAATGCTTTTTGTAGTAATGGGTTGCAATTTGTCACTCTTATTGAGCAAGAACATATTTGTGTTACTTTAAATTCAATGTTAAGTGAAAAGATATGGACCTAGCACACCACATAAAATTTTTAAATATCTATAAAATTTAAAAGAAAAATTAATATACCAATTGAGATATATAGGAACAAATTCATAGACCTATATTACGTTTTACTCCAAATAACACGTCCGAGCCTGGCTGCGAAGAAAGACCACCGGAGGCCGGCGCCACATGCAATACATTAGCTGCTAATAACATTATTATCATATACTCCCGTTACAACAGAAATAATGTTGATTAGCTTAGTTTTAAATTAACCTGCATTATTTATTTTGAAACGGATATAGTAGTGATTAGCACATACATAAGCTGCTACTTACGTACCTTAATCTCTAATAAAGCTCTGCTTTGCAAAGAGAAAAGGTAAATAGCATTGATTTGGTCGTGTCATATCGTTTTGTGCAGACTCCGGGATTCCGATAGCAATTCCCCTCTAGTTTGTGTGCGAGCTCCACAACCTCTGTCTACCATAGCGCCACGTTGTACCCGCCCGTTTACATGTGTCGCTCTGGCGCCGGCACGTGCGGATGCAACTTCAGTGCTCCCGTTTGTACTCCTATGTGTACTCCGACTTATATGTCATCATCTAATTGGTTGCAGTTAAATTAGACATTATGTTAGGTAAATAAAAAGATCCATAAAATCATGACACCTAAGAGTATACATAAGAGTATACAAGTCCTGTCCGGTCACGTGCCTGTACAAAGGCCCACGCGCAGGGGTTGTCGTCTCCGCCCTTCCCGCTGAGGCCCGGTCCCACATCTCTGGACCTACTGTCATTGAATAGCCCTGCTGTTTCAGTTCTGGCGGAGGTGGTGTTTCAGTTCTGGCGGTGGCCGTGCTGTCAACGGATGGGCCCCACGTGACAGAGCGGGGAAAGGGACGGGCGTCTTGTTCCTCCCGGAGACATTGGATTCGCTATGGCGCCCGGGGGCAGCACGTGCCATGCGAACCCGTGGAAAACGATGACAGGTGGGGCCACCGCAACCGCGTGCAGTGCGGCCGTGCAGGTGACCCTGCCGCTGCTGCTATTTTTATTATTATACATTTATAAAAACAATTTAATATAAATAATCAACGGTTTTAAAAAATTTCAAAACTAATCTGCTGCTGCGAGTATAACAAACAAAATGCCACATGTGCTAAGAATTTCGTTTGTGATACAAACGAAATTCTACGTGGCGTGCGACGTGGCAAATGATTCCCCACGCGAGGGACCTACCAGAATTTCGTATGTGGTGCATACAAAATTTTGGGAGGTGCGAATTTCGTATGTTACACGCGCTAGATTTCTACTGTTAGAACGGCAAAAATGTCAGAAACATCAGAAATATCTGAAATCAGAAATTGAATATATTTCTTTCAGAAAACTAAGTACTGCTAAACTGAAACGATCTCGTTCCTGTAGGTCTCTGCAGGTCTCTGCAAGGCATTAGGGGTGCTCATCCTCTGCAGTGCTGCAGGTGCAGCAGAGGTGGCTGACATGAGGGTCTCACACCCTGTAGGGCCCACATGTCAGCCACCTCTACTACACCTGCAATACTGCAGGGGATTTGAACCCAGGCATTAGGATCACACAAGCTGCGGTCGGCGTGAATCAGACGATGCTCGTGAGTGACACGGGAGGCGTCTACACGTTTGGACATGATATCCTGGGATGGGAGGACACCAAGAGGAGGTCTGACATCAACCACAGCTGCAGTCCTAGGCTGGTCGAATCGATGCGTTCGTGGTCTAAGGCTCCCGTTAATTAATGAAATTGAAAAACACGGAAATAGGAAAAACATAGTAATTGAGATTGTATGGTTTTTGCAATCCTATAGGAATTAAAAATATAAGAATTAAGATAAGAAGTCATTTGACAACATTATAGGAAAAAAGGGAACTTGTAACATGAGCAAGGAAAGAAAAAAGAGATCCAAGCTCATGTTAAGTTTCCTACAAAATTTAGCAAAGGAATTTATTCCTATAGAAACTATCCTTTGTTTTTCCTGTGAGTCAAATGGTCATGTAGGAAAAAATCCTATACAAATACTATCTTTCAAAATTCATTTGCCTATCCTTCTATCCAAAGGGAGCCTAAGCTTCCAAGCGCCGTGGAGCGGTACGGTCATACGTGTCATGGACACACGAATTTCGTACGTGCCACGAACGAAGGTACTAGGTACTGTGCACTTCATCCGTGGCATGTACGAAGTGATGTGGCTCGTGCTTTTTACACCGGGACATTGCATGTGATGACGGGACAAAGACAAAAACTGAATTTCATACGGAACAACCATGAAATTCGCATTTCATCCGTGACCCATGCGACAGTGGGCCATTTTTGAAAATTTTAGATTTTGTAAGTTGTTTATATTAATAAGATTTTTAATTCGTATATTTAAAAAATAAATTCCCACGCCCCCCCGGCCGTTGACGAGAGCTTTTTTTGGTTATATAATAACAGCATGGGCGAGAAGCCTGGCGAACGACAACGCAGGCGTTGCCGTGGAAGGAAAAAATAGGTACAGAAGTTGTCGGTGAAATTCTCGAAATTTCAGAAATATCAGAATCAAAATTAAAAAAAATGAAATTCAAATAAATATGAACGGTGAGAAAAAAAATTATCGGACCACAACGATTTTTATCGACCACACAGAATTTTTCTCCTGCGTGGGTACACGTAGCATCAATCTCAGACTGTCGTTTCTTCTGCTGACGTGGCCAGACTTCATCACTTAATGTTTGTGATCTCCAACGGCACACCGAAAATGTATATCGGCGCTCGGCGGTTCCTTCGCGGGAGATTGACGACAATGCACGAGGACGACGTGCTCCGCGGCGACCACGCCTCGTTCCCGTCACGGTCAGTGTGCCAGCGGCCGCTGCTTGCGAGGGACGTGCTCCCCACCTTCACGTTCTAGAACATGACCCGCTGCTGCAGGCTGCTGCTGTGCGGGCACAACGGCGCCCCCCGTGGACATGGCGGAGCTCGGTGTGGCGGAACAGGGCGTTGAAGCTCGGAAACATGGTGTGGCGGAGCAGATCGTTGACATGTGGAGCAGTCCCAGGCTCCAAGCTTCACTGTCTTCTCCTGCTCCCCCTCCCTTTTCCTCCCTGGAATCTCTCTCCACCTTCTGCTTCTTGGCCGCCAAGCTCCCTCCGCCGCCGCCGTCGTGTCCCCTCCCTCAGCTGCCCCGGACACCGCTCTCGATGCCTCCATCAAGGGGACCGCCGTGCAGCGCCGCCTCCTCGACCGCCTCGACTCCGATTGGCGCAGGCTCGCCGCCTTCGCCCTGCTCCTCACTCTCCCCGCCTTCGCCTTGAGCAGCTGGCCCGATGTTGCTTCTACGCGGGGCACGCCGACGTCTCCGCGGACTGCACGTTCCACGCCGGCGCGGAGCTCTGGGTTGTGGCGGAGCAGCTCGTGGACATGGGGCGTGACAGAGATCTGGAGCGTGATGGAGCAGTTCCAGCTTTCACCGTCTTCCCCTCCTCCCTCTCCTTTTCTTACCTGGAATCTTCCTGCACCTTGTGCTTCTTGGCCGCGGCAGCTTCTTCCGCCATGGCCTGCGAATGGATGGATGGAAAAGCTGAGCCAGAAGTGTTGACCACGGAGGTAGTTGAGGAACAGTACTGCGTGAGTGGAGAAAGCGAACCGCATATTTGCGTCTTCTTTCGACCGCTCTCCCGAATGCGTCTCTGGCTGCGTACTCGGTTGGAAAACGAATTTTGCTGCTACAGTGGTAGTCGAAGACTCATTTCACGTTTGCGTTGCCGTTTGCATCGGCCGTTGGAGTCAGTATTAGTCCGAAAAAAAGGAAAATTTTCGTCACTTGATAGTAAAAAAAAACTGCACTGCTGTGCTATAATACTAATCATGTTTAGTTTAGCCGGTAACCACAGTTCGGAACAGTTAATGACACATGCGTGTCTTGGGTCGTTGTGGTTCTCGGAACATCACCCGCTGGTCGTCGTCATGCTCCAGGAACATCCGGTGGTGAATGCCCCGCCCAGCACCGCATCGACCTCCACCATTTATTGGCTTCCGGAATGGGGTGGGCCCCACTGGAAGGTCATTAGTCACCGTCTCCGTGTTGGAATTAGTGGGCTTAGCCCAATACATATTTAGAATTAATTCCTAATAAATCTCAAAGACCCATTAGTGCAAGAGGGAGTGGTGCTAAGTGTTTAGTTCCACATGGGAAGTAGAAGTGGAGCAACCCCTACATAAAAGGGAGGTTGCTTTTCCACTCCTTGAGTGAGAGAGAAGGGAGGAAGAGAGGGGTGGCTCACACGCGCTCCTCCTCCTCCTCGCTCGCCTCGCCCCGCCCCGCACACGCAGACGCGCAGACGGTGATTGCCAAAGTGACCAGTTCTAAGGATAATGCAAAATCATCAAGACACGTCAAGAGACGTTTAAAATCCGTCAAAAAATGAGAAACTCTGGAGTTATTACTGTTTCGTACATACAAACAGACAAAAACCTGACAGATCCCTTTACGAAGGGTCTATCACGTAATGTGATAGAATGCATCGAGAGAGATGCGTTTGAGACCTATTGATGTGACACCATAGTAGAAACTCAACCTATGTGATCGGAGATCCCGTGAATTAGGACATGGGAAAACAAGCTAGTGGTTCACCGAGGAGAGTACTTCCTTTATACCCTCTCTATGTGAAGATGCACACTTGTACTCTCAAACTGTAATGCATGTTGGCAATTTGCCTTAATGTGTTTCTGTTGGCTATGTGTAGCAAAGATGCCGTCCTACAGGGCAGTCTTGAAGGAAACACACCTATATGAGCTCCGACTGTCTAACGTCGCAATCTGTGAGATTTGGGTGATCTCTAGAAAGCTTATGAAGAGACTAGGGAGTACGACGCATATGCTCCACCCGCGGGGTAGACTACTGGTAGTCAAGTACTGGTAATGGTTTTCGGGTGAAGTCAGTTCACACAAAACTTGCAATTCTAGGCGTAGTACATTGTTCAAGTTGTGACCTAATGAAACTTGAGGATCTAGGGAGAAGTTCAACTTCACAGTCTCTGCTGAAACACTAGTATATCAAACAAGGAACGAGAATGACCTCTCTCCTAATGGCTTTGAGATCTGGTGGAGGATTGTTGGAATTAATGGGCTTTGCCCAGTACATATTCAAAATTAATTCTCAATAAATCTTAAAGGCCCATTAGTGCAAGAGGGAGTGGTGCTAAGTGTTTAATCTCACATGGGAAGTGGAAGTGGAGCAACTCCTACATAAAAGGGAGGTTGCTCTTCCACTCCTTGAGTGAGAGAGAAGGGAGGAAGAGAGGGGTGGCTCACGCGCGCTCCTCCTCCTCATTGCTCGCTCGCTCGCCTTGCCTCGCCTCGCCCCGCCCCGCAAACGCGCGCGCGCATGTTCGTGTGAACTCGAGCCTCGAGCCGAGCTCATATTTTATATTTTTGTAGAAAAAATATAATTGGGCTTTGGGCTTCTGGGCCTCCGAATTTTTGGGGCTACCGAGTCAGAGTCCAAGTCATTAGAGACGGACGCGTCTACGACTGCAGAGTCAGTTCGGATATCATACGAACCGCCTCCTAGGACTCTATAAATACGGGCGTCCGCGGTACGGTAGGGTACCCCACGATCAGATCGTTACCACGTTCGAGTTCCTTGCGCCGCCTTCTAGTCTACTCCATCCCGAGCGCCGGCGTGCACCGATGATCGGGAGAGCAGGTCTCCGGAACCGCTCGCCCTTGCGATCCTGCACCGGGAGAGGGCGAATAAGGTTTTTGGGAAGTGCTCCGCGCGACTGCTCGCGTTCTTTACACGGCTCGTCTACCGAGGAGATCGAGCGCTGCGGCTCAACGTCGTCACCAATGCCTGCAGCGGTTGTTTGCCGTCGGATCTACAGCGGTGCGTTCGACTCCAAATCGGTACGCGTTATTTCTTGTCCCGTCTGACTAACGATCGTTGCTGGTTTTCTCGTGTTCTTCCGGAATTGTTCAGTAAATTGCCTCCTATTTTTTTAACAATCCAAAAACCTTATTAGACAATTTCCTGAGTTGAACATGATGACTCAAGCCGATGCACTGAGGCCGGAGAAATTCTCTGGCGTGCACTTCAAGAGGTGGCAAGTTAAGGCCACGCTCTGGCTCCAATCGCTTAAGATCTTCTGGGTAACCGAGGGCAGGCCTCAAGGTCCTTTGTCTGTTGAAGAAAAGACAAAGTTCAAGAAAGCCAATTCTGTCCTGAGAGGATGCATCTTAAGTGTTCTTGATAATAAACTCTGTGATGTCTATCTGACAGTCACAGATGGGAAGGAGCTCTGGGATGCACTTAACGCTAAGTATGGTGCAGCCGATGCAGGCGGTGAACTGTATATCATGGAGAATTTTTATGACTATAAGATGGTTAACAACCGTCCTGTAGTTGAATAAGCTCATGAAATACAGTGTCTTGCGAGAGAGCTCAATCTCCTTAAGTGTCCTTTACCCGACAAGTTTGTGGCTGGGTGCATTATTGCAAAGTTACCTCCATCGTGGAGGAACCTCGCCACAACCCTCAAACACAAGAGACAAGAAATATCAGTTGAAAACCTGATAGCATCTCTTGATGTTGAGGAGAAGGCTCGGGCTAAGGACGCTACTGAGAAAGGAGGCGAGGGTCAATCTAGCGCCAATGCTAATATGGTGCAGAAACCCTATGTCAAGAACAAAGGGAATAAGTCTCTATTCAAGCCAAACAAAACTACTGCTTTCAAGAAGAAGAAGTCAAACAAAGCCAATAATGGCTACTGCTACACCTGTGGGGAGCAGGGACATATTTCCAAGAACTGTCCTGAGAGGGCAGATCGCAAAGAGAAAAAGAATATCAACATCGTGACATCCAGCAATGCAGATGGGTACGGTAATTCCTTTACTGTTCTTTCTGTTTCTCAAACACCATCTTGGTGGTTTGATACGGGTGCTAATGTTCATGTATATTCTGACATGTCCATGTTTACTTCTTACCGGTTCGTCCGGGATTCCGCCGTCCTAATGGGGAATGGGTCACATGCTTCTGTTCGTGGTGTTGGCACGGCCGATCTGAAGTTCACTTCGGGAAAGATTATCCAGCTGAAGAACGTGCATCATGTCCCTACTATGAACAAGAATCTTGTTAGCGGTACCCTTCTATGCAGAGATGGGTTTAAAGTAGTTTTACAGTCCAATAAAATAGTTGTGTCTAAGCATGGACAATTTATTGGTAAAGGCTATGAATGCGGAGGCTTGTTCCGCTTTTCTCTTTCAGAGTTTTATAATAAGTCAGTAAACCATATTTGTGGCGGTATTAATGATGATGCAAGTGTTTGACATTCTCATTTATGTCACGTTAATTTTGGTTTAATGAATCGGCTATCTAGTCTCAAATTAATTCCGGAATTCACTATTGTCAAAGGTTCTAAGTGCCATAGTTGTGTGCAGTCAAAGCAACCTCGAAAGCCTCACAAGGCAGCCGAGGAGAGAAACTTGGCACTATTAGAACCCATACATTCTGATCTATGCGAGATGAATGGTGTGTTGACAAAAGGTGGAAAGAAATATTTTATGACATTAATAGACGATTCTACTAGATTCTGCTATGTTTACTTGTTGCAAACTAAAGATGAAGCTTTAGACTACTTTAAAATCTATAAATCTGAAGTAGAAACTCAATTAGAGAGAAAGATCAAACGTCTTAGGTCAGATCATGGTGGTGAGTATTTTCCCAAAATATTTTATGATTTTCGTGTGGAACATGGTATTATACATGAGAGGACGCCTCCCTATTCACCCCAGACAAACGGGGTAGCCGAGAGAAAAAACCGCATACTGTGTGACTTGGTGAATGCCATGTTAGACACGTCCGGTTTATCTAAAGCATGGTGGGGGGAGGCTCTATTGACTTCATGTCATGTCCTAAACCGTGTTCTAAACAAGAATAAAGAGAAAACCCCATATGAGGAGTGGGTTGGGAGAAAACCATCACTTTCATACTTGCGTACTTGGGGATGTTTGGCAAAGGTCAATGTTCCAATTACCAAGAAACGCAAGCTGGGACCAAAGACAGTGGATTGTATCTTTCTAGGCTATGCTCATCGGAGCATCGCATATAGATTTTTAGTAGTTAAATCTGAGGTATCGGATATGCATGTTGATACTATTATAGAATCTCGTGATGCAACATTTTTTGAGAATATTTTTCCTATGAAATATATGCATAGCACTGCTAGGATCTCTTCTGAAATTTGTCCTGAATCCACCATAACTAGCGAGTTTCTTGATACACCGTTTGAGAATCTCCCAGAGGAGGAACACAATGAAATAACTCAGTCGAGTAAGAGATCACATATTGCAAAATCCTTCGGTGATGATTTCGTTGTGTACCTTGTGGACAACACTCTTAGATCCATAGCAGAGGCATATGCATCACCTGATGTAGATGACTGGAAAGAAGCAATTCATAGTGATATGAACTCAATTCTTTCCAATGGAACCTGAGAGTTAACTGAACGGCCATACGGGTGCAAACCAGTAGGCTGTAAGTGGGTGTTCAAGAAGAAACTCAAGCCTGACGGTACTATTGAAAAGTACAAGACAAGACTAGTTGCAAAGGGCTATACTCAAAAGGAGGTGAAGACTATTTTGACACCTATTCACCTGTCGCCAGAATGACGACAATTCGTGTACTACTTTCTCTGGCTGCCTCTTATGGTCTAATCATCCATCAAATGGATGTGAAGACAACTTTCCTCAATGGAGAGTTGGAAGAGGAAATTTATATGGAACAGCCTGATGAGTTTGTAGTAAAAGGCGAAGAGTCAAAGGTGTGCAAATTGTTGAAATCCTTGTATGGCCTAAAACAAGCACCTAAGCAATGGCATGAGAAGTTCGATAGTACTTTGACGTCCGCGGGCTTTGTCATTAATGAGGCTGATCGGTGCGTGTACTATCGCCATGGTGGGGGCGATAGCGTTATATTATGCTTGTATGTGGATGATATACTCATTTTTGGTACGAGCATTAATATAATTTCTGAGGTCAAGTCTTTTCTATCAAAGTGTTTTGATATGAAAGATCTGGGAGAAGCTAATATTATTTTGAACATTAAGCTGAATAAGGATGAGAGTGGAATTACTTTATATCAATCCCACTATGTTGAGAAAATCTTGAGCCGGTTCGGCTTTATGGATAGCAAGATTTCTCCAACGCCTTATGATCCCAGTGTGATACATAGAAAGAACAAGAAAGAGTCAAGAGATCAACTCAGATATTCTCAGATGATCGGTTCACTCATGTACCTAGCTAGCGCAACCCGTCCTGATATCTCGTTTGCTGTGAGCAAACTGAGCAGGTTCATGTCAAACCCGGGTACAGATCATTGGCATGCACTTCAAAGGGTTATGCGCTACTTAAGAGGTACAATGAGTTATGGAATTCACTATACTGGGCATCCGGCCGTGCCTGAGGGTTATAGTGATTCGAACTGGATCTCTGATGTTGATGAACTCTATGTCACGAGTGGATATGTGTTCACTCTAGCTGGTGGCGCTATATCATGGAGGTCTTGCAAACAGACCATTTTGACGAGGTCAACCATGGAAGCAAAACTCACTGCTTTAGAGACAGCAACTGCAGAGGAAGAATGGCTACGAGAGCTCTTGATGGATTTGCCTATAGTTGAGAAACCATTGTCGACAATCCTTATGAACTGTGACAATCAGACGGTGATTGCCAAAGTGACCAGTTCTAAGGATAATGCAAAATCATCAAGACACGTCAAGAGATGTTTAAAATCTGTCAGGAAAATGAGAAACTCCGGAGTTATTACTGTTTCGTATATACAAACAGACAAAAACCTGGCAGATCCCTTTACGAAGGGTCTATCACGTAATGTGATAAAAAGTGCATCGAGAGAGATGGGTTTGAGACCCATTGATGTGACACCATAATAGTAATCCAACCTATGTGATCGGAGATCCCGTGAATTAGGACATGGGAAAACAAGCTAGTAGTTCACCGAGGAGAGTACTTTCTTTATACCCTCTCTATGTGAAGATGCACACTTGTACTCTCAAACTGTAAGGCAGGTTGGTGATTTGCCTTAATGTGTTTCTGTTGGCTATGTGTAGCAAAGATGCCGTCCTACAGGTCAGTCTTGAAGGAAACACACCTATATGAGCTCTGACTGTCTAACGTTGCAATCTGTGAGATTTGGGTGATCTCTAGAAAGCTTATGAAGAGACCAGAGAGTACGACGCATATGCTCCACCCGCGGGGTAGACTACTGGTAGACAAGTACTGGTAATGGTTTTCGGGTGAAGCCAGTTCACACAAAACTTGCAATTCAAGGCGTAGTCCATTGTTCAAGTTGTGACCTGATGAAACTTGAGGATCTAGGCAGAAGTTCAACTTCACAGTCTCTGCTGAAACACTAGTATATCAAACAAGGAACGAGAATGACCTCTCTCCTAATGGCTTTGAGATCTGGTGAGGGATTGTTGGAATTAATGGGCTTGGCCCAGTATATATCCAGAATTAATTCCCAACAAATCTCAAAGGCCCATTAGTGCAAGAGGGAGTGGTGCTAAGTGTTTAGTCCCACATGGAAAGTGGAAGTGGAGCAACCCCTACATAAAAGGGAGGTTGTTCTTCCACTCCTTGAGTGAGAGAGAAGGGAGAAAGAGAGGGGTGTCTCACGCGCGCTCCTCCTCCTCCTTGCTCGCTCGCTCGCCTCGCCTCGCCCCGTCCCGCGCACGTGCGCGCGCGCGCGTGTTCGTGTGAATTCGAGCCCCGAGCCGAGCCCAGATTTTATATTTTTGCAGAAAAAATATAATTGGGCTTTGGGCTTCTAGGCCTCCGAATTTTTGGGGCTACCGAGTCAAAGTCCAAGTCGTTGGAGACGGACGCGTCTACAACTTCGGAGTCAATTCAGATCTAATACGAACCGCCTCCTGGGACTCTATAAATAAGGGCGTCCGCGGTACGGCAGGGTAACCCACGATCAGATCGTTATCACGTTCGAGTTCCTTGCGCCGCCTTCTAGTCTACTCCATCCCGAGCGCCGGCGTGCACCGACGATCGGGAGAGCAGGTCTCTGGAACCGCTCGCCCTTGCGATCCTGCACCGGGAGAGGGCGGATAAGGTTTTTGGGAAGCGCTCCGCGCGACTGCTCGCGTTCTTCACCACGGCTCGTCTACCAAGGAGATCGGGCGCTGCGGCTCAACGTCGTTACCAACGCCTGCAGTGGTTGTTCGCCGTCGGATCTACAGCGGTGCGTTTGGCTCCAAATCGGTACGCGTTATTTCTCGTCCCGTCTGACTGCTGATCGTTGCTGGTTTTCTCGTATTCTTCCGGGATTATTCAGTAAATTGCCTTCTATTTTCTAACACTCCGTTCACTCCCCCACCACTAACTACCAGGAGTGGTATAGTAGGTAAAAGAACAGTACGTAAACTCGTTCGTGCTCAGGAATCCAATTCCAAGGGCGACCGTCACTGTTGCTCAACATGGCAAGGTATAAATACAACGGCACCGCTGCACTGCACCAGACCATGCATGCATCGATGTTGCAGGATTCGAATCGTATCGAGCCACACTCACTCATGTCGAGCTCACCACACAGAGTAAGAGTGGGCTGCTCACTAGTTTTTTGTTGAAATCCCCGCCCTGTCACCGTAGTGGCAGAGGGCTAGAGGCTGGGTTCACTGCTACAATAAGCCTCATCACAGGCGGCTCCAAACCTATTATCACAGACGGCTTTTAAAACCGTCTGAAACGAAGAGTCTGTGATAATCCACAATTTCACAGGCGGAGAAGTGAAACCGCCTGTGAAGACACATTATCATAGGCCGTTCTTCACTTAGGCTAGCCGCCTGTGAAGACAGATTATCATAGGCGGTTCTTTACTTAGGCTAGCCGTCTGTGAAAATACTTTATCACAGACGGGTCGTACAGCATATATAACCGCCTGTGATAAACGTCTTATCACAGACGGTTATTGAAGCATAACTAACCGCCTATGATAATAAGTCTTCACAGGCGGGTATTGAAGCATAACTAACCGTCAATGATAATGTGTCTTCACAGGCGGGTTTTGAAGCTTAACTAACCGTCTATGATAATGTATTTTCACAGACGGATTTTGAAGCATAACTAACCGTCTATGATAATGTGTCTTCACAGACGGGTATTGAAGCATAACTAACCGTCAATGATAATGTTTCTGCACAGACGGTTATTAAAGCATAACTAACCGTCAATGATAATGGTGTTATCACAGACGGAGTTTACCTATATCAGCCGTCTGTGAAGACCCTTTAACGCAACCGGTTTCTACCATAACAGTCACCGCCTGTGAAAATTTGGTTATCACAGATGTTTCTTTACTTGTATCTAGCTGCCTGTGATAATTGTTTTTCACAACCATGCCTAGCCGTTGGTTAATAACCGCCTGTGATAAGGTATAACCTATGCAGTACTACTGCTGTTATTTCTAATTTCCAGGTCAATTCAATATAATCACAGAAAAAAAAAACAACAATATCATCACAGAACAAAAGTCAACAATATTATCATCACAGAAGTCAATTTCACTAAAACAATATATATATATATGTACGAGTTACATATACAATTCATCTCAAAGTTTGTAAGTTTTCACTAAAAACAGCTTAAATTGGCATAGTCGCAAAGTTCTGGCACATCAGCTGCTGCACCATTCTTACGAAAGAACTTCCCTTTCTTGTGCAAAATTTCGCGACGTATGAACTGACAGAGTTCAGAAGCAATCCTGTCGGCTCCTCTATCAGGAATACTTCTACAAACCGGCCATTCTTCGTTCAAATTCTTCTTATGCTGCAATATAACACATAACAAGGTTTAGAATGTGTTGGTTTGAACAATCTCAAAGTATAGATCAAAGTGAGAGTATACTAGAATTTAGTTGGTATTTTTGGAGCAGTTGTACTATGAGCAATTGAATTTTGAAGTTGGAATCAAAATATGAAAATAATGTTTCTGGTAATATTGAACAGCAGAGAATATAAGCATAAAACTATGCTAGTTACAATGAAAATGAAACACAAAAGTAAGAAAATAAGGTATCAACATTAAAGATAACTTACATCCTCACGATTGACTCTATATACGGCGGCGGTCCGAAGATGCTCGCATACATAATACCCGCATAAGACACTCCCAGCAGGCTGCTTCGGACAAGCATAATACGTTTTAATGTCCAATGCATTCGTATTACGAGGTCTCTGACCGCCAAGCTCCGCGTAAAACTGCCAAGCGCTGTAATACAAGAAATGTCATATAAAACTTGTCAACACATTCTAAATGTGCGTAAATTAAAATTATTGAATAAACGTACTTTTTCAAAATGGAAAGGAAATCTTTGTAACGATCTGGTGGGTAATCGGCCGAGTCCAAGACTGTTGCCATTCCCTGCGTTGGCTTGATGAAGATCATTATGTAGTGATTACTGCAGACATACAAACACACGTGTTAAGAATTACCAATAATTGCTATTTCAATGTCATGTGTCGAACTTACTCAAAGTGGTACGGAGCCTTTACGAGGTCCATGCCGTCTCTGACAAAGTTAAACATCGCATGTCCTATGTAAGCTGCAACTTCTGTCTTTCTATCCTTCTTAAGTTTTGCAATTGCTCTTTCAAAATCTTTTTTTTTTCATGTGTTTGTACTGGCTTGATTCTCGATTCGCCTGGACGTCGAATAGCGACTTTGCAATCCTAGTAGGGTCAAGGATACCTGTCTTGCGCGCCAACTTTTCATTATCCATGTATTGCATCCTATTGAAGAAGTCCAGAATTGTTATAATCTCATGAAATGCGTATGCGTGCAGTAAGAAAAGCAAATACAAAATATTAGAGCACTTACAATCACCAGACGAGCAGCAGGTTGATATCGAGCATGCCCCGATGGAAAAGGGAAAGCAGCTCTTCAAATAAAATGACTCGTTTATCTACTCCAGTGCTCCAGAATGCTTCTTTTGGAATACAAAATGTGACGCACTCAAGACCAAATTTTTTGCTGGCAGTGATGTACCACTCATGCATTCTTCTGAGCGCGACGGGTTGTTTGCTAAGTTGTACGGATGTCATGAACGGCTTCCCATTCTCAAATTTAGGAGGAACATCCTCAAGCTTGTATATTGGAACTCCTGGTTTAACTAAAGCCGTCTGCCGATTATACATGACACCGTCTTCTTCCCACTCCTCGATATCTTCTAATGCTAGCTCATGAGAAGAACGAGATGCACTCGATTTTCTAATATTTTCCTTCATAGATTCCAAATACTTTGACACTTCTGATGAAGGTTTCTTATCTTCGTATGAGCTAACTTTGACAGGCACTGATGATCGAGGAGTAGTCGTCGGAAGTTGGACACTGGCTTGTTGTTGAACCTGTTGTTCAACTGATTGCTCTTTACTCCCAGCAGCTGGCTCTAGTACTACTTCAAGCTGTTGCTCAACTAGTTGCTCTTTACTAGCAACAGCTTGCTCTGGTACTGCTTGAAGTTGTTGTCCAACTTGTTGCTCTTGGATATCATCCTTGCTCAGACATAGGGGGAGTGGATCTTCCCGGACTGGGAGTGGATCTTCATGCACTTTCGCCTTAGAAGATGTGGTTGCAGTATTTGGAGATGCGACAGCGCTAGAAATTGGCTCATCGTCCAACGCGATATCGCGTCGGTGCCAAAGGATTAATTGGTTGACAGCCTGCCCCAGGGTCGCGATCCCCTCAGGTGTGACGTGGTCTATTTCATAATCTTCATAATCATTATAAATGATCTGAAGAACTTGCACCACAGAATAATACAACGGAAGTGGATTCCCGTTGAAGTCACGATCAGGCTTTGCCATAGCAGTGGCAACCTGTTTGGTTTTGTTCCCTGCTCCGCCTATCGGGACAAGAAGATGACAAGATTTGCCGTTAGCAATATCATCGACAGGGAACTTATGGGTTGACCCTGAGCCTGTCACGGAACCAACGCTGCTAGGGTAGGCAGTTGGAGATACTAATTGCTCCTTTTGCACCAGAACCATCATTGTACTCGGTGCCACTAATTGTCCTGATTGTCTAAGTTGTTCCATTATTTCTTGCATATTTTCTTTGACCTTTTGAGCAATCGTTTCATCAAGTGTTTTCTTAAACTTCTCACGTCTTCTATATGTGTCTTTATCTTTAGGGAAACCATCTAGCCAAGACATTTGAGAAGAGACCGCTCGAACCCGTCCGCTGTGTTCAGGGTTTCCTAAGATAGCGGTAAGTTGGTCATTCTCCCTCTTCGGCTTGAAGAGACCCTTCTGTTGCTTTTCAATTACTTCTTTCATTTTATCCTCTACTTCATTCAGAGAGTCGGGCTTTTCAAGTTTGCCCTCGCTGGTCAAACCTGACCGAGCAAAGACCCAGCGTTGAGTTCGCTCATCGCACCCTTCTAATGGGTGAGGAATGCCCTTACTGATAATTTCGTCTAATATCTTATTCCATTTCTGGACTTTGGGGCCATATCCGGCAGACCCCAAGCGATGATGGTATTTGTTCTTCTTTGCAAGCTCTGACCTAGTTGCACTTAGAGCTTTAGCATCAGGTGTGCTCTTTTGACGAACAAACTCTTGCCACTGAGCTTGTGTGATTTTTCCCATC